>JAJOZX010010243.1:0-133233 GCA_023014485.1 Bathynomus jamesi | reverse complement strand
AATATTAAGCAAAAGGGCATTACAGATACAGGGAAGAGCAATGTAACTATGTACATCCCACTTTATGTAACTTCCATTACAAAAATGGATAAGGTGAATTTTAAAAAAATGCAACCCAGCAAACACAATACGTAAATACAACGTTCTATCCTGGTTGAATCTAGTCATGTCAGAAAGTGACGTTCTGCTGACGTAGTTACAACGTAAAACTTAAACGTTATATTCCAACGTTGACACAACATTGCATAATGACGTTGTATACATGTGAAGTACAAGTAAAATTCGACGTAATTTTTTGTACGTAGCATAGACGTCTGCACGTCTGGTTTTACATTCATAGCATATAGTTTTTTATTGCATTATTCTTTCTTACAAAATTGTAACGGAGTTACATACGGTATACTACTATTTCAAATAGGGCGCATTTGTTGGACCAAATTCTATCCTTGAGAGGTAGAGACAACGTTGTATCTAAGTAAAGTTTACATAATATCACAACGTTGTGAAGACGTAACTGAGACCATATAAATTTACGTTGTATCTATGTCACTAAAATGCAACCATGTGACAACGCTGTATCTAGTAAAATTGTTAGCTGGGAAGTTCCACCACCTTAGTATTTGCAAAACTTGTGCAAGATACGGGAGATGCAAGTACGGGCAAAAATGCCGTTATCACCACTCTCGAAAGAACACGACAGTTGAGCAGTCTAAACCATCAACAAACAGGGTTACCAATTTTTTAGATGTAACCAACACACTCCCATTACTAAATACCATTCAAAATTTTCAACGACACGTTGAAGCATGTACTCTGATGCAGGGAAACCATTTTGAGCACTTGCTGTAAATAAACTTTGATAAACTTTAATGTCATTTTAATTGGGTCGTCCTCGGCAAAAAAGCAATGTATCTCAGAAACGAAGCGATTGCAGATTTATGTTCATAGGAACTTTTTTGTTCACTTTGACGTCCTGAATATGTATACCAATTTATGAAACATAATTTGGTATCACCCCGTATAGACCCCCGAACACTCCAACTACAAAATTCTCAGATATCATTACAGAAGTCATGAACTGGGTGAAAGATATACGCTCCCCAACTCCAAATATTATTTTCTGCGGAGATACAGTAAAAGGATACTGTATGTATAAACAAGACAGGGAGAGACACGGCAAAAATACTGCTAGCTCGAGCTGATATAACACAAGAAATAACGGAAAATACAAAAAAAAAACACATCTGCGCTTAGACCTGGTATTTACAAACAACAAACTAATTGATAACATGGAAATATTCTCATCTAGAATATCAGATCACAACACTATTGAAATAACCAATATAAAAGCAACAGGGAAGGAAAACCCGCGATATAGAAAGAAGGAAATTCTAAACTTTTAATTTTCACTCCAAGGCTATAAAATGGGGAGCTATTGCATCCCATAGGCGGATCCAGCATTGTCTGTAAGGGAAAGCCAACGTTTCTGGGGCCCATGAATATGGATATCAGAAGCTCTGAATTCTAGTAAAGTTCAAACCAATGCCTTTTTGGTTTTAATATTGAGTTAAACTTGGCTATCTAGCTGATAAAACATATACTGTATATATTTTGATTTTATGTAGTAAAATATCACATGAATGTATGCAACATAATAAATTATGAACCTCGTTTAACCAGGATGTATGGGGCCTCCAAATCTGTCTAAGGGGCCAATGGCCCCCTGCCCCTCCTCTGGATCTGCTTATGTTGCATCCAGCATGGAAGCAATAGACTGGAGAACTATCTTTAAGGCGGAAACAACGGAAGAGATGCTAATAACCGTGGAAGAGAAGACACTAGAAATTGTGGGAAGGCTGTCTCAAAAAACAACAAAGGGGAAAGAGAAGCAAGTTCGATTGAAAAACAGGTCAATGTTCCACAAGAGAAAGAGTGACTGTAAAATTAAGAAACTGCAAAGACAACAACATCAAACAAATAATAAATGAAAAACTGGAGAGCATACATTGCGTCATAGAGGGTCTAATTGAGAACCATACAGAGAAAGAATAAGATGATCCTATAGAAGCGATGAAGGTTAACTGAAAATATTTCTATAATTTTGCAAAAAGGAAGACGAAAAATCATGCGATTATTGGACCTTTGAACAATTAAAACAATATTTTAATCGATGATCTAAAAGAAGTATCTGAAATATTAAAAGCTCAGTATGAATCATCTTTCAGTATCCCCAAAACTGATAAGCTAATACGTGATATGTAATAACGTTGGGTGTTCGACCCCGTTAGGTTTAGGTTAGAAATTAGGCATAAAGAGTACTTACGTCTTACAGGTCCTTGCTTCAAATTTCCTTTAGGTTATCATTTGTTCTTTCGGTGCCCATTTGAACCAGCGGTAATGAAACCTCGACCAACCCAGTCCTACTTTACCTCTTAGATTAGACACCAAATAGGATTTAGAATCAACGATTCCTGCACCGAGAAAATTACATGCTGCTTAGGTCAGCCCATGAACAGAACAGGCCGCATCTTAATGTTTATGTTTTTGTGTTGCCATTATTTGCCTTTTCGTGACTTTTCCATTCAGTGACTTTTTGACTATATATATATATATATATATATATATATATATATATATATATATTATATATATATAAACGACGTAAGTATAGAGGAGCGTTCTGCACACGAGGAAGAGAAATAACGAACAAATGAAAAATGAGGTACCCGCCCGGCAATCGAACCCAGGATCTTCCAATTGCCGGTCAGATATGCTATCCACTACACCACAGGCCTCGATCAGTCAGAAGTCGTAATTCTCCTACATAGGGCAGAAACCAATGCCCTAAGAGGGCACCCTCGCAAATCGTGAATATGTACATTTAACTGCAATGACCACGCAGTATATTAATGTATAGAAACGACGTAAGTATAGAGGAGCGTTCTGAACACGAGGAAGAGAAATAACGAACAAATGAAAAATGAGGTACCCGCCCGGGAATCGAACCCAGGATCTTCCAATTGCCGGTCAGATATGCTATCCACTACACCACAGGCCTCGATCAGTCAGAAGTCGTAATTCTCCTACATAGGGCAGAAACCAATGCCCTAAGAGGGCACCCTCGCAAATCGTGAATATGTACATTTAACTGCAATGACCACGCAGTATATTAATGTATAGAAACGACGTAAGTATAGAGGAGCGTTCTGCACACGAGGAAGAGAAATAACGACAAATGAAAAATGAGGTACCCGCAAAGGGAATCGAACCCAGGATCTTCGAATTGCCGGTCAGATATGCTATCCACTACACCACAGGCCTCGATCAGTCAGAAGTCGTATTCTCCTACATATACTGCATGGTCATTGCTGTTAAATGTACATATTCACGATTTGCGAGGGTGCCCTCTTAGGGCATTGGTTTCTGCCCGATGTAGGAGAATTACAACTTTTGACTGATCGAGGCCTGTGGTGTAGTGGATAGCATATCTGACCGGCAATTGGAAGATCCTGGGTTCGATTCCCGGGCGGGTACCTCATTTTTCATTTGTTCGTTATTTCTCTTCCTCGTGTGCAGAACGCTCCTCTATACTTACGTCGTTTCTATACATTAATATACTGCGTGGTCATTGCAGTTAAATATACATATCACGATTTGCGAGGGTGCCCTCTTAGGGCATTGGTTTCTGCCTATGTAGGAGAATTACGACTTCTGACTGATCGAGGCCTGTGGTGTAGTGGATAGCATATCTGACCGGCAATTGGAAGATCCTGGGTTCGATTGCCGGGCGGGTACCTCATTTTTCATTTGTTCGTTATTTCTCTTCCTCGTGTGCAGAACGCTCCTCTATACTTACGTCGTTTCTATACATTAATATACTGCGTGGTCATTGCAGTTAAATATACATATTCACGATTTGCGAGGGTGCCCTCTTAGGGCATTGGTTTCTGCCCTATGTAGGAGAATTACGACTTCTGACTGATCGAGGCCTGTGGTGTAGTGGATAGCATATCTGACCGGCAATTGGAAGATCCTGGGTTCGATTCCCGGGCGGGTACCTCATTTTTCATTTGTTCGTTATTTCTCTTCCTCGTGTGCAGAACGCTACTCTATACTTACGTCGTTTCTATACATTAATATACTGCGTGGTCATTGCAGTTATATATATATATATATATATATATATATATATAATATATACATTTTAACTGCAAACAACACAGTATAATTAATGTAAAGAACGACGCTTGTGTAGAAGAACGTTCCGCACAAGATGAGGAGGGAGAACGAACACATGAAAAATGAGGTAACCACCCGGGAATCGAACCCGGGATCTTCCGATTGCCGGTCAGATATACTATCCACTACACCATGGACCTCGATTAATCAGAAGTCGTAATTCTCCTACATACGAGCAGAAACTAATGCCCTGAGGGGGCACTTCGCATGCCGTACATATATATACATTTTAACTGCAAACAACACACAGTATAATTAATGTAAAGAACGACGCTTGTGTAGAAGAACGTTCCGCACAAGATGAGGAGGGAGAACGAACACATGAAAAATGAGGTAACCACCGGGAATCGAACCCGGGATCTTCCGATTGCCGGTCAGATATACTATCCACTACACCATGGACCTCGATTAATCAGAAGTCGTAATTCTCCTACATACGAGCAGAAACTAATGCCCTGAGGGGGCACCTTCGCATGCCGTACATATATATACATTTTAACTGCAAACAACACACAGTATAATTAATGTAAAGAACGACGCTTGTGTAGAAGAACGTTCCGCACAAGATGAGGAGGGAGAACGAACAAATGAAAAATGAGGTAACCACCGGGAATCGAACCCGGGATCTTTCGGTTGCCGGTCAGATATGCTATCCACTACACCATGGGCCTCGATTAATCAGAAGTCGTAATTCTTCTACATACGAGCAGGAACCAATGCCCTGAAGGGGCACCTTCACATGCCGTACATATATATACATTTTAACTGCAAACAACACACAGTATAATTAATGTAAAGAACGACGCTTGTGTAGAAGAACGTTCCGCACAAGATGAGGAGGGAGAACGAACAAATGAAAAATGAGGTAACCACCCGGGAATCGAACCCGGGATCTTTCGGTTGCCGGTCAGATATGCTATCCACTACACCATGGGCCTCGATTAATCAGAAGTCGTAATTCTTCTACATACGAGCAGGAACCAATGCCCTGAAGGGGCACCTTCGCATGCCGTACATATATATACATTTTAACTGCAAACAACACACAGTATAATTAATGTAAAGAACGACGCTTGTGTAGAAGAACGTTCCGCACAAGATGAGGAGGGAGAACGAACAAATGAAAAATGAGGTAACCACCCGGGAATCGAACCCGGGATCTTTCGGTTGCCGGTCAGATATGCTATCCACTACACCATGGGCCTCGATTAATCAGAAGTCGTAATTCTCCTACATACGAGCAGAAACCAATGCGGAACGTTCTTCTACACAAGCGTCGTTCTTTACATTAATTATACTGTGTTTTGTTTGCAGTTAAAATGTGTATATATGTACGGCATGCGAAGGTGCCCCTTCAGTGCATTGGTTCCTGCTCGTATGTAGGAGAATTACGACTTCTGATTAATCGAGGCCCATGGTGTAGTGGATAGCATATCTGACCGGCAATCGGAAGATCCCGGGTTCGATTCCGGGTGGTTACCTCATTTTTCATTTGTTCGTTCTCCCTCCTCATCTTGTGCGGAACGTTCTTCTACACAAGCGTCGTTCTTTACATATATATATATATATATATATATATATATGCTATAATGTTTCAGACCAACAAGGACCGTAGGATCCACTCATGGCTGGTCTACCTAACTGTGGGTAGTTGTGCATTGCGCATGTCCTCCATGGTGGCGGAGGAACCTACAATTTTACGTGGGTTCCGAACCACAAAAACCTTAATTTTACTACCTTAAACTATACCCAATCTATCAACATATGCGTCTAATCGATTTTTAAACATGTTTATAGAAGTGCTACTAATTACTTCTACCAGCAAATTATTCCGGCTATTTACTATTCTATGCGTAAAAAAGGTTTTGGCAACTGCTGTCTCGAACCTTCTACTTGTCAGCTTACACCCGTTATTTCTAGTTCTATTATATTGTGCTATTTCGAAAAAGCTATCTCTATTTATGTTATCGAACTCATTCATAATTTTGAAAACCTTAGCCTCCTAGTCTCGAGTGTAGTCAATTTTAACACCTTAAGCCTACCTATCCTCGTACGACTTCGACCTAAGCGACGGATTCATCTTAGTTGCGCGTCTTTGAACTCTCTCGAGTTTGTCTATATCTTTGCGCATATGCGGATTCCAAAATTGGATCGCCTACTCCAAATGGGGTCTAACTAATGATTTATAAAGAGGAACAATAATATTGCGCGATTTGTGCTAAAAATTCCTAGCTATAAAACCAAGCACTTTATTCACCTTAGTGACCGCTGCTGTCCTTTGTTTCGCCACTTTTAAATCACCAGTGAAGATAACTTCTAAATCTTTTTCCTGTTCTACGCTTGCCATCTCCTTCCCTGACATACTATACGCAAAATTACCGTTACGCGAACCTATATGTAAAATTTTGCACTTATCGACGTTAAATCTCATTTGCCATGTGACTGACCATTCTACGATTTTGTTCAGATGTTCCTGGATTTTACCTCTATCTTCATCATTAATTGCCCTACCACCCAACTTCGTGTCATCCAGCCGCAAACTTTGAAACTGTACTGACTACGCCGACACCTAAATCGTTAATATATATAAGAAAAAGCAAAGGGCCCAATACACAACCCTGAGGAACGCCGCTCACTACATTAGCCCAAGACGACTCCGCTCCATCAACGACCACCCTCTGTTTTCTACCTTGCAACCACTCTTCTTTCCAATTTATTACTATACCCCTGATTCCATGAGCCTTAGTTTTTTCAAAGAGTCTTTTGTGCAGTACGGTGTCAAACGCTTTTTGAAAATCTAAATACACTACGTCTACCGCCCGATGACTATCGTAAACTTCAACCACGCTTTGAAAATTTTTTAAAAGATTAGTTACGCAAGATTTGTTTCGCCTAAAACGGTGCTGCGTATTTCTAATCAAGTTATGCAATTCTAAGTGTTCGACTATACGGTCCCTAATTATTGATTCCAGTAGCTTAGCTACAACAGATGTTAAACTGATTGGCCTATAATTTCCCGCCGCACCTTTACCACGTTTCTTAAAAATAGGTTACATTTGCTAACTTTAAATTATCTGGTACACACCCCTCAGAAATAGACGCATTAAAAATCTTTGTTGCGGCACAACAATGCTGTTATATATTTATTTATTTTTTATTGGGTTCAAAATCCCAGCTGAGCCGCGAACGGCCAAGCTCTGAAGGGCCAGTTCAACCTACAGCCCAAGTTAAGCTAAAATTAAAAACTTACGGAATTGGGGGTCCTATTAGGTCCTACCTCAGGGTTGCTGACTCGATGTGGGCCTACCTTAGGCCTCAGTTGCATGAATTTAAGATAAAAACAGAAGGGGCACTATTTATGGTCTTTCTAAACCTTGCAACAACAACACAACCTGCACTATTGCACGATGCAACAATCTTGTATCTAAACAACCAAACTGAATTGCAAGAGAGCTCTCTATAAGACCACACCCTGTAAGTACGGCATTCCACAAACGAGTAGAAAAGATGCGCAGCGCCCCAAAAAATGGTGCCACAAGAGTGCCCAAACAATGATGCCACAAGAGCCCCAAAATGCTAGCTCTAAATTAAGTGAATTTTTCACTAACCTTACAATTATGAGATGGATATATATATATACACACCTTAACTTAATATATACAAGCAATGCTGCATCAATCAGCTTATTCATCATATCGCCTTGGGACAACAATGGTTCTTCCTCTTCTAGATTTTCTAACACTCCCCACCGAAGACGCATTGTTGTCATTACCTTCTGCAAGGTTAGCCAAGCCTTCTCCATGAGGCTGTAACTCAAATGTTTCATCTTGACTATCTGTGTTTTTGCTGATTTCTAAAGCATAGAGTTGTTGTATAGGTCTCTTTAACTTTCCTCCTGAAGTCTTTACCAATGCAGACCTAACTAAATTGTCTTTGCCAACAACGTCTCTTCAATTATGCCAAGCTTCCAGCATTGCTTTGGTCTTTCATCCCCAATCATTACCACTTCTCCCACCTTGATACAATTTGCATTGGAGCCCTTTACATTGCCTGATGGGTAATAATTGAGTTCTGGCAAGTATTCCATCTGCCACCTCTTCCATAACCGATCTTGTAGCTCTTCAAGGTACCTGAACCGTCTGGTTAACTCTCCTTGAGTGCTCTGGATAGGCTGCAAGTCGTCTGGCACACTGGGGCTTGATGTTAATCGTTTACCACAAAGAAAATGATTTGGTGTCAATGGCTCTGCATCCTGCATACTGTCATAAACAAAAGTGATAGGCCTACTGTTCACCATTGCTTCTACTTCACATAAAACAGTGTAGAATTCTTCTTTGCTCAAATGAGCATTAGCTAAAACTTTCTTTAATGGACACTTTACACTTCTCACTAGCCTTTCCCAAAATCCTCCCCACCATGGTGCTCTCTCAACAATAAACTCCCACTGTACCCCTTGGTGTGAAAAGTAGGATTGGAATCCTTCCTCTTTTAGCAAGGACCAAACTTCTTGGAGTTCCTTTGCAGCCTTTTTGAAGGTTTTTGCATTATCTGATATGATTTTATTTGGGAAACCCCTTCTGTTCACAAACCTTTTAAAGGCCAAAAGAAATATACCACTACTTAAGTTGCTTACCAACTCCAAATGGATTGCTCTGGTGGTAGCACATGTGAAAAGACATATATAACCTTTGTTAGACTCCCCTTGCTCATACATATAGACTGGACCTGCGAAGTCTACTCCCACTACATCAAATGGGGCAGTATAGACACACCGTTCTCTTGGAAGTGAAGCCACCTTTTCATAATAAGGCTTTGCACTCCAACGCTTGCAAACCCCACAGTTATGCAAGACCTTTTTTACTACTTGTCTAATTTTGGGAATCCAAAACTGTTGTCTGATCTCTATTATCACTTCTCTAACTCCAGTATGTAACAACTTATGATGGGTATCCAGGATCAAAAGGTCCACAAAGTGCCCCCCAGAAGGTAGCAAAATTGGATGTCTTTTCTCCTCTGGAAGCCCAGAAAACTGTAGTCTACCTCCTACTCTCAATAAATCTTGATCAAAAAACACATCCAAACCCTTGGGAGCAGAATGTGTTGGTAGAACCTGTAATGGACGGCTGGTGAGCAATTCCCTCTCTTCACCAAATTTTTCTTTCTGCACATATACCACCCAGTATTTCCTGGCTTGCTGAATCTCCTTACTGTTCAGAATTCCTTCCCTTCTTGTTTCTCCCTTAATATTGTTGGTAAATCTATATACCCATGCAGTCACCTTTTCAGACTGCTAATGTCCTCAGGCCTCAATATGGGGTCCTGCTGCATAACTTGACAACTGTTCACAGTGCATTTTCTCACCTCACTCACCCATGCTTCTTCAGCCTGGCATTCTCCTACAATAGGCTGATTAGAAGGCCAGTTTTCACTTCCAAGTTTTAGCCACTCTGGTCCATTCCACCACAAACTTGACTGTGCAAGATCTTTCACTGAAATTCCTCGTGTTGGTAAATCAGCGGGGTTTTGGGTGCCTGGACAATGCTTCCATTGCTTGCGATCTGTGTGCGCTTGAATTTCCTCCACCCTATTGGCAACAAATGGTTTCCATTTCCTTGCCTAGCTTCTTAACCAGTGCCAAACTATAGTGGAGTCTGTCCAATAATAGCTTGGAATTTCATAGAGGGCCAAAGACTTTTGCACTGTAACTGCAAACCGACTAGCAATAACTGCACCCATCAATTCCAACCTTGGAACAGAAAGCCTTTTCAAAGGTGCTACTCTGCTCTTTGCAGCAACCAACCTGCAACTTACTTACTCTTGCAATGTGCCTCTTATATAAATACAAGTTGCATAAGCTTCCTCACTTGCATCACAAAAGATGTGCAGCTCCAAATTGTCTGGACTATTGTTCAACTCTCCAAAGTACCATCTTGGGATTTCAATGTCTCCAAGATGTGCCAATTCTTTGAACCAATATTTCCACCTTACCACCATATGATCAGATAACTCTTGGTCCCAACCATGTCCAATTTCCCAGAGGCTCTGAAACCAAATTTTTGACTTTATCACAAATGAAGCCAGGAATCCAAGAGGATCAAAGACCTTTGAAGCCAAACTAAGAGCTGTACGTTTTGTCCACCTTGTCTCATTCTCAGCCAACTCTACTAAAGATTTCCCATTGAAGGTAAAAAAATCCTCTCCTTGCTGCCAAACAATGCCTAGCACTTTTGCGTCTGTTGCCCACAACTCCTTCATACCAGAATCCTCAATACTTTCTGCTGCATCGGGTACTACACAGGACTGACTCATAAACTCTTGTAATTGAGAATGATTGGTCTGTCATTTTCTAAGCTCCATGCCAGCCTCCCTCATTATAGCTCTAGCCTCCATGAATATCTGTTTAGCCATTTCTGTATTATCCACGGAACACAGCAAATCATCAACATAAAAATTTTTCCTTATGTGTTCAATAGTGTTAGGATAGACTTCAGAATATTTCTTAAAATGGTACTGCATAGTAGCTGCCAACAGAAATGGACTAGAGCTGAGGCCAAACAACACTGACTTCATTCTATATGCTTGAACCTTAGGTTCATTTTCCAACAAGTCTTTCGTATCCACCCACAGATACCTTACTGCATCTCTGTCCTCTGTTTTAACTTTATCCGCAAAAAGGCTTGCTTCACATCTGCAGTCAATGCTACTCTACCAAACTGAATCTCAGTAACAAGGAAAATAAATCTGCATTTAAATTTGGCCCAGCATCCAAACAGTCATTCAAGGACACACCACCTTTGTCCTTGGCTGAGCCATCAAAAACTACCCTCAGTTTGGTGGTAGTTTTGTCTCGCCGTACCACTGCATGGTGTGGCAGATAATGTGCCTCCTGGCTCACCAGCTCACCTTGCACCCTTTCAGCATAGCCCTCCCTTACATAGCTTAGGATGGCCTCATTGTATTCAATTAACAACTCCTCATTTTTTCTTAGCCTGTACAATGAAGTCTCCAACCTCCGATTAGCTAGCTGAAGGTTTGAACCGGGTTTGCAAGAATCCTTCCAAGGGAGGCCAACTTCATAGCAACCATCTCTAAACCCAATCCCTTTTTCAAATTGCTCTAAACATCATTGTTCACTGTACTTGCCTGTTTGTCCTTTATGCCAATGGATTCAAGTTCCCAAAACGCTTTCAAATGCCTTTCCAAACCATGGCTGTTCTCCTCAATCTTAACAAAAAGAGCTTAACTCCATTTCATTGCAATAGCTACCATGTAGCATCCAGCCTAGCTTACTTTCAATAGCTACCGGGCCTCGAGATGTGCGGACAATATTACCAGTGATGAAGTCCCAATAATAGTCAGCTCCAATCAAAAGACTAATATCTTCTGTTCCTTCAAACTTATTATTGCCCAAATTAATTCCTTTAACTTGCAATTCTTGGACACATGCCATATCTAAACAAGTAGTGACTGGAGCACAAAGTTCTTCAATCTCTACAGCTTGGACCTTGATAGTGGGACTTTGTGGTAACAACCCCTTAAACAGAACTTCTACCTTCTTAAATTTGGTTCGGTTTTGAACGGAAACTCCAAACCCAGAAATTCTTAAATTTTCCCTCTTAAGTTCTTTAAACTTCAATTTTCTGGAAATTCTGGTCTTAATAAAGCTACACTGGCTACCACTATCAAACAACACTCTTACAGTAGCTTCTCCATCATTCCCAATTAATAAGGCTGCAGCTGTTTGCAATAATCCCCCTTTACTTTTACTCCCTTTCATAGCAGTGGCATGTGCCACCGATGTCTCTACTTCTGGGGAAGGCCTACTAGGAGTGTTTTCACACAATAATGGCTGATGCCTGCCATGACATTTTTTGCACAAAATTTTAAACTTACAAAACCTTGCTCTGTGACCTTTCGAAAAACATTTAAAACATGCTGTGGACTTAGTTACCCTGTCCTTTCTCTCCTCAAAAGGTAAAGCCTCAGCCACTCACATTTATATGACTTGTGGTTGCCTTCGCAAAATATGCATTCCTTGATTCCCTTTAATTTATTCTCAGAGGATGCATGTAGAGCTGACATTGTACCTGGGCTATTCCTTTTTGTAGAAACCTTGGTGCTGTGCCTGCCTTTGTCCCCTTGTTTAACATCCCACTGTGCAAACTCAATTCCTCTCGTCTTGCTAATTCTGTGCCTAAAAGACTTAACATCTGCTGAAGGGGGTGTACACATGTTCTGTAGAGTCCCCTACTTAATTCAAGCAAAATTGAGCTAGGCAATTTAGACTCCAGTATAGTGACCAACATTATACCATACCTTTCCATTCCTACACCCAAGTTGTCCAGGGACCTAGTTCTAACTTCAAATTCATCATATAACTGCCGTAACTCCTTGACACTATTGGGATTATTAACAGGAGGTATAGCTAAAAGTTCACGGAGGTGGCTTTTAATTAAGATCTCTGGCTTACCAAACCGTTTCTTTAATATATCCCAAGCCACATTATAATTAGCCTCTGTTAATGCTAATCCTGCTATTGTCTTTGCTGCCTCCCCTTCCAAGAGGGACTGCAAATAATTAAACTTCTCCACCGCACTTAACACTTGACTAGAATGAACTGCTGATTGAAAACTGTCTGCCCATCCTTGCCATTCCTGAATACTCCCAGAAAATGTTTTGAGTACAAGCCTCGGTAATTGAACTGCAGATCTGTTAACCTTAACTTCACAAACACCATTTGTTGAGTGTTGTGTTTCATTATTAGACTGGTCTCTAACTGTACTGAGCTGCTAAACTCCTTTGCTCGGTGGCCTACTTTAATTATATCATCAATAATCTCTTCAAAGTAAATTATGTTATTTTCTATTTCATCCTCTTCTATAAGAGCCTCAATTTTAACATTTACTTCACTTAGAGCAACCTTTTTAGTTTCTAATATGGAAAGCTGCGCAGTCACTAAGCTTAAATCCTCTTGCTCTATTGCAGAATCTATAGTGGCAATGACCTTTGTAATTAGACCTTTGTAGGCGCTTCTCCTTTTTTTAAACTTGTTCAATTCAGCTGCACTCATCTTCAATGCAAACAACAATTGGGCCAATGCCAAATGAGCTGAATTGGCAAAAATACTTAACCAAACTGATCAAACGCAAATTTTGCTTTTTTCAAATAAACTGAAATGCTGGGTGGGGTACTGACCAACCCACCAGTATGGAATACCAAATTTTCCACCCAAGTAACTGGCGCACCGAAATCTGCAACCTTCGCCTACGAATAATAAACCAAAATTAACCAAACCGATAAAAATGTAGGCCAAAAACAACGACAGACAAGTGTCCAAGTTTCGCAATTGGGCGACCAAACTTTCTACCCTGGGACCTTAACTCAATAATAAACCAAAATTAACCAAACCGGTGAAAATGTAGGCCAAAAACAACGACAGACGAGTGGCCAAGTTTCGCAATTGGGCGACCAAACTTTCTACCCTGGGATCTTAACTCAATAATGCTCAACCCGTCTAGGCCTAACTTGGGCTACAATTTGCACAATCACAACTTTGCCGAAAAATAGTCACTGACTCAGTCTTGGGCTAGAATCCGGTTCGAAGAACCATGTTATTTATTTATTTATTTATTTTTTATTGAGTTCAAAATCCCAGCTGAGCCGTGAACGGCCAAGCTCTGAAGGGCCAGTTCAACCTACAGCCCAAGTTAAGCTAAAATTATAAACTTACGGACTTGGAGGTCCTATTAGGTCCTACCTCAGGGTTGCTGACTCGATGTGGGCCTACCTTAGGCCTCAGTTGCATGAATTTAAGATAAAAAACAAAAGGGGCGCTATTTACGGTCTTCTTTCTAAACCTTGCAGCAACAACACAACTTGCACTATTGCACGATGCAACAATCTTGTATCTAAACAACCAAACTGAATTGCAAGAGAGCTCTCTATAAGACCACACCCTGTAAGTACGGCATTCCACAAACGAGTAGAAAAGACGCGCAGCGCCCCAAAAAATGATGCCACAAGAGTGCCCAAACAATGATGCCACAAGAGCCCAAAAATGCTAGCTCTAAATTAAGTGAATTTTTCACTAACCTTACAATTATGAGATGAATATATATACACCTTAACTTAATATATACAAGCAATGCTGCATCAATCAGCTTATTCATCATATCGCCTTGGGACAACAATGGTTATTCCTCTTCTAGATTTTCTAACGAATGCTTTCTTTTAATTCTTTTATGGGATATATGGAATCCGACCCCGGTGATTTACGCATTTTCATTTTATCAATATAGCGCATTGCTTCCCTTTAACTAACCACAATATTATTTAAAGTATTACCATTATCAAAAGGTATTATGTCTATGACCGTAGGGATATTCGTTACACTTTCTATTGTAAAAACTGACGTAAAAAATTCGTTTAGCAGGGTAGCCATTTGCTTGTTTTCAGAAACTAGCTCTCCGTCAGGATTTTTCAACGGCCCCAAGACACTCTACTGGATTCCTATTATTGACGTATTGAAAGAATCGCTTGGCGTTTTCTTTGCCGTCACAAGCTATAGAGATTTCAAAATCGCGCTTGAACTTTTTTATTACGCTTTTCGCTTCACGGCTTAGAGATATGTAATTGTTTCGTAACCACAAATTGTCTTTATCGCACTTATGTAGCCTATAAACCCTATCTCTACTCTTTATAATATCCCCTACTCTAGAAGTAAACCACAAGGGCTTGTTATTTACTTTCGCACGCTTAATCTTGTACGGTACACATTCCTTATTTATAGTCCTAAATACTGTTTCAAACGATTCCCACATTATTTTTGTGTTGGAGATCCCCATTACGTTTTCCCAATTGACGTGTGACAATCATTTCTAAATTTACAAAAGTCTGCGTGCTGGAAGTTAGGCATTTTAGTCGAGTTAGCTGGTTTCGAGAGACTTACTGAAAGGACAAACTCTACCATATTGTGATCGCTATTGCTTAACGGTTCTATTACTTGAAGATCAGTGATTGGCCTATCGTCCGTAGTTATTACTGAATCTAAAATACTGTCCAACCTCGTAGGTTCCCAAACCTTTTGAATAAGAAAGCTATCCTCGAGAAAATTAACTAAACGATTACCTTCCGCGTCTCCCTGCATTGTATCATAATCCACGTTGGCGCAATTAAAGTCACCCATAACTAAGGCCTGCTCACTACCTATTATATACACTACCTATTATATACAGTGGTGTAGTGGTTAGTGTCGCTGATTACGAATCCATCGGCCCCGGGTTCGAGACCCGATGGCAGCCGGCGCGCAGTAAAAACCAGCTGTTCATCCTTCCACACAATAAAGAAAGTGGGTGGTAGATAAATGGGTACCCTAGGTGACCTAGTGGTTAAGACGCTGAGCTGCTGATGGGGCGTGGTTCGGATTCCACGTTAAACTGTAGGTCTAAAGTAGAGTGAAAAGCTTGACCTTCGTTAGAATGAACAATTCGGGCGGAATCTAACCAAAGGTTAACCAAAGGTATATATTAGGGATGCACTGGATTCCGGATCACGATCCGGTATCCGGCCGATCCGGCCACTTCTTCAGTATCCGGCCGGATACCGGGTATCAAGTATGATCCGGCCGGATACCGGATAATTAATTAACATTTTAATCACATTTTGTTGATAAAAAACTTCATATTTCAAGTTTTTGTGTGTACTTTATTATTTTATTATGGCCAGAGATGGGCACAAAATACTTTAAATGTAATTAAATACTAAATACATTACTCCCTTAAAAAGTATTTAAATATCAAATACATTACATATTTTCAAAATGTATTTAAATACTAAATACATTACATAAAAATGTATTTAAATACATTTCAAATACATTTTTAAATACTTATCCATTTATATCATGCCAGAATTTTTTCTAAAACCTATCTCTTGGTAACATTAGTTTATTGATATTATCATCTATTAGACTTTATAAACATATATGCATAACTCATAAGTAGGGCAATTTTTTATTGACCTAAAAACAAAAACAAAATTGACTTTATTTTCCTCCAAAATTGACTTTATTGACCTAATAAATATGTACCATTAAATTGTCTAATTTGACTTATTGCAAAGCAATTTTCGTGATTACAAACTATTAGTTGTGTAATTTTAGTGATAAATTGTATAATCTATTTATAGATTAATACATAAAACTGATATATTATATAGCGCTCCATATGCAGTCAGTTAACATCTTTAAATACAATTATTCCACATCTGCATTATACAACACCGCAATATAGTTTTTAACATTTTCGGATTTGAAGTTTCTGTCTTTGGCTAAGAGTTTTCGAAGAATCGAAAAACTTCTTTCGACTGATGCTGAGGTAGGTTGACAGTTTTTTAGTAGAACGTATAATGATGGAGATATAGCATTCCTGGTCATCAAAATTATATCCTTGATATCATTTGTTTGCAAACGCTTTTTGATAAAAAATTTTATATTAACATAATCTTCTCCAAAATATATGGTATTGACCCCTTCGTATGCTTCTTTGATAGTAAAATCTGTGCTCTCCATTTTTCTCTAAAAGAGAACATAATGAAGAGTACTGTTCTTGCAACTTGTAAGAGCTAAAAACCTAACCCATCTGATTTGATGCCAGCTTTCGCTCTTTTAACGAGGATCCCGTTGCCCTCGAATCTTTCCACAATCTGTCTTACTTTTGGAAGATGCCTTGCGTAATAAAACGCTGCATTCAACCAACTGGCTCAGCTCGTAACGATTGGATCAGGTGGCTTAGATCCACGCTTCTCAAACTAGGGGTCGCGTAAATATTATTGGGGGTCGCAGAAACATTTGAAAATATTATTTTTTTCATAAATATACAGTGTTAGTACCTATTTCTTTTATGACATTGAGTGAAGGGTCGCGAAAAAATTTGTCTGATCCAAAGGGGTCGCAAGTAAAAAAAGTTTGAGAAGCCCTGGCTTAGATGATTAGAAAGATTTTGTATTTTGTTTCAGGGCGCAAATTGTTATCTGAGAGTTGAGGCTAAGAAATGTATTTGCGAAATGTATTTAAAAATATGTATTTTCAAATAACAAATACTCTTTCAAAGTATTTAAATATGTATTTAAATACACACCGAAAAAAGTATTTATAAATACAAGTGTTAAAATACAAATGTATTTAAATACGTATTTAAATAGGTATTTAAATACGTATGTATTTAAATACTCCCCAGCTCAATTATGGCTAATGCCAGAAGATTTTATTCAGCTGTGGGAAGAGCTGTGTGCAATAAAGGGCTAAATTTAACATGTATAGTGATTTTCTTTCAAACAAAAAACACACTAAAAGTTAGATTTCTCTAGAACAGAGCTTTCCAAACTGGTGTGTCGCGACACATTAGTGTTTTTGTATTTTGAAAATTTTGATTTTTCTATCAACAAAATCGGCTACAAGATAAACCACCTACTGAAAAATTATCTGATATTTGATATTTGATAAAAAAAATTAATTAATGTGTCGTGAAAATTGTTATGCTTAAATAGTTTGTCGCCAACGTTAAAAGTTTGGAAAGCTCTGCGGAACTAGGTCCAATCAACTTTAATCAACTCTAATCTGCATTTTTTTAGGAGAATAATGATTTTGTAAAATTAGTAGGAACCATAAAAGTTTATTAAACTACTAGTTAATTGCAAGTCTTAAAATTTTACGCCCTTAAGAATACATGATTCGGCCAAATATCCGGCAATTATCCGGTATCCTGCCATTTCTTGATCCGGCCGGATTATCCGGTATCTGGCAAAAATAAAAAGCCAGATATCCAGTATCTGGTTATCTGGCTATATTGTGATCTGGTACATCCCTAATATATATATATATATATATATATATGTTATACACAAGCCATTTGATTCCACATAATACCCTATGTTTTATCTTCAATATTTAAAACAGCCATTGAGATAAACCTCGAGTGTCCTCATCGACTCGTGCGACGCTCCCCCCCCTTTTTCTTTGTTGTTAAATGCTTGCCTCGGCGCGTTTTGGACTCGTAGGAGGGATGGAGTACGAAAACAGATGCGGACCCGTCAGAAGATATCTGGCGCTTCGTCGGGAATGAGTGAAAGGCCGGGTGGCGCTCTGGTAATTCTCCGAGTAGGCCTTTGAGAGGGTTTGCTCGTTTAAGACTAAATTTGAGAGTTATTGAGTGAGATTCGAGATATTGAGTTTGAGAGAATATTGAGATTTTGAGTTTATGAGGAAATATTGAGAGCCGTTAATCTAAACTACTGCGAGGGATGTAGTGGATGGGCAACGATAGAACTTAAATTATTTAATTAATGTTAAGACTAGTTTAAGAAAAAATCTGAACTTGACTGTACTATATTTCGAATTTGAGACTGAACTTGTAGCCAAATGTGACTTAAATTTATTGATTAAAAGCTATTCAAACAAACCATTTCATTATCAAATACACACTAAAATCGGGGGTACAGAAGTAAGCGGAGGATAAAGAATTCACGCAGAGGGTCACTAACTTAAAGAAATATTTATTATAACCAGTGATGGGACGATACCTAAATTTCAATCGATGCCGATTCCGATGCCAATAAAATGTCCCGATTCCGATGCCGATTCCGATGCCGATTCTCAGTATTTTTATAGATAAGAGTTTACTTGGTGCTCTTCGGAAAACTATACCTATGTAGTCCTATTTTATTTATTTGTAAGACTAACTATATAAAGTAATAGTATGGTAATATCACCTTAGAATCTAATTGATTAGGTTGTAAATATAAGAAACAAATATATCTGTTAGATTTAATCTTATTAAAGAAACGTTTTAAAATTTTTCCTTTAATAATTACAAGTGAACTATAATTTGTAATCCTTTATTCCTTCTAAGCTTACAATGCAATTCTTACATTATTTAAACAAATTTCCCACCTTATTTAAAACAATTCTTTTGAATTGAATAAATTGCTATAAATAAAAATACTAAATTTAAGTCTTGAATATTGAATATCAGAATATCAGTAATCAAATTGCAAATGAAAATTAAATTTGTGCTCTGAAAAGAAAAAGATAATTTAATTAATAATTAGTTCATTTTTGTCACTAAATGACAAAGAATCGTTGTAAGAATCGAAAGTCGTAACCAAATTCATACGATTCCGATGCCGATGCCGATTCCCGAAAAACACTCGATTCTTCCGATTCTCGATTCCGATTCGATTAATCGTCCATCACTAATTATAACTTCAATTTACTCATCGAGTATTTACAGTGACCTTCGAGAACAAACAATTTGTAATAAGGGTCCGTCTCCCCTGACAACCGACAATTTTTTATTACAAACTGGTGTCAGAAGCAGGGGATAAACGGACATTTTTTATTACAACTGGTGTCAGAAGAAGGGATAAAACGGATTATTTTTATTACAAAACTGGTGTCAGAAGTGGGATTTCCCTTTCTGATACCCCCCCAAAAAACCTAAGTGAAAAAAGTGAAAAAAGTGCTCTCCAAGTGTGTATATGAGGGCTACCAGCTCGCAACAGACAGCGACGAAGACAACGTGAGGGTCACCCGATCGAGAACCGCTGCGTGGGCTGCTGCTGCTCAGGCCGAGTCGACATCGCAACTTGCTACTGGACACCAAGCCGCAGGAGGAGTAAACTTTCCCACCAACGCGGAAAGAGAGGTAAGCGACCCATCTTGTGTTGCGAGAGGTTTTAGAGGACGAGTGGAGAGCCTCCCGACAGCGAGCAGTCCCCTAAATTAACCCCATCAAACCTTCATTTCTTTCCCCCAAAATTTTGATATAAATAGAGTACCTTTCCTTCCAATCGGTTCCCCTAGACTCGAGTTTGAGACTGATCCGGTTCCGAACCCATTTTTAGAACAATTTAGAGATTCAAATTGGTCGAGTTTTGGCCGATCTCATTCGAGAACATGCCTCTTGGCCAAGAAGAAATCAGTCCCAACCATGTATCAGCAACCACTCCCTACCCACTTCCCTCATCCCTATGTCCCCTTTCTATCCAATGTATCCTCACTTGTATTCCCCCAATGTAGGCTTCCCCAATCCACACGTTAATATTGTCCCGTATAACACTAGTAATGCACCCAAATTCCATACAAAAAATGCCGGGTATAAGCACGCTCGATGTCTTCTATGTAAGGACAGGGGACACCTAGCTCTTCAGTGCCCCCGGATTGAAGGAGTGAAGACATTGAAGGAGAGTGAAAGGGTGCGTGAAAGGGATGAGAGCTATTGGCGAGAGAATGAAAGAGATCATCGGAGGGAATGGACTCCAAGAGGAGGCCGACGGTATGAAGATTACGAAAGAAGAGGAAGTAGGTACTCTTCCCCTTCCGAATATTCGAGAAGACGGAACTTCTCGCCGTATGAGAGAAACAGAGATAATTATGGTAACCTAAGATACGACAACAGGTATGAGGGTAACCCCAGATATAACAACAGGTATGAGGGTAACCTCAGATACGACTACAGATATGAGAATCAGTACGAGAATCGGTACCGTTCACCGTCACTCTATGAACGAAGAAGAAGGGACTATTCCCCTTACGACAGAAACTACTCCCCTTACGACAGGAGAAACGGAGGTTACCCCTCCCCGACAGGAATGGAGGCAGGTATCCCGACAGAAGAACGGACCGAAGTCCGTCACCCTATCAGAGATACGATAAGGAAAGAGAACCTAACCGCGGAAGACGCCCAGAAAAAGAATGGGAAAAAGGGCGAGATAATTCTCCGTGGCCCCGAAGAAATGACCCCTCAACCGAAAGGGACCTTTTCCCCCGTCGAGAGTCATTTAAGGAGGAGGAAGAGGCAACACAAGACAAAAGAACTTAAATTGAAGTCGATATTGGTAAGGAGAAAAGAAGACAAAGGCAGGGACTGGGACAGAAGAGATAAAGGTGAGAAAGTGAAAGTGAACGAATGGGATGAAAGAGACAGAAAAAATCTCACAAATAAGGAAGCGAAAGAGATGAATGAAAATGAAAGGAATGAAAGACGCAGCTTCAATAATGATACGAAAGAGGAGTGTCTAAATGTTTATGAAACGAGCGATATTGAAAGTGCATATACGGTGCGAGAGGACGGAGTGAGTCTGCAGAGTGATTTGACCTTGAGAGCGGAGTCTGCATTAGGCAGACCTCAAAACGAGTGCGAGGAAAGACAGAAAGTGACCTTGACTTTGAGGTAAGACCTCAGTCGGAGGACACAGACGCGGTGAAAACAATAACGGAGTGTAGAGAAAATGTATGAAATGTTCGAATTAAGCGAGAAAGAAATGGAAGGAATGCAAGAATTAAAATCTGAGAGCTCGATGAATGATAGTGTGATAGATGAGAACACGAAAAACCGAAGGGAAATTGATCCCCCAACGGAAGCACAATGGGTAAATGGAGTATATATTATGTGTTCATGTGACGTGAATATGAGACATAACGTGACGAAGAATGACTCGTGTTTGTATTGTGGGAACGGAAGTAGTTTGAATCCGACGAACAAAAATGTAAATTGCGAAAATGAATTAAAAACGAGCGAGGAAAATATCGTGATAATGGACGCGGATGGATTGGCTATACAGGAAATGACGGAATTCAGCGAAAGAGACATAAATGAAGTAGCTCCCTCGAGTGATTGCCACTGGGAATCGACCAGGGTAAAAATAAACGAAAGTTGCGTGAGGGAGAATGCAGAGCAACAAATAATGAATGAAAACGGTCCCATGTGTCCCTTGAACTTTTGAACGAAGGGGCCGATGTCTGTTAAGCAAGGAAAGGGTCAATTGACACTGTTGAATTTTGACCCCAAGTCGAAATTACGAGTCATAGCCGTAAGGCGGTAAATGACGAAGTCCTAACCACCATGGGGCAAATAAAAACAAAAATAGGCATTGAGCGCGAGAAATATGATCTTACTGCGTTGCTCGTTAAAGAATTGCCTGAGGGATTAAACTTTATTTTAGGGGCAGATTTCATCCGAGCAAACCTCATACATATTGCAGGTAAAGGCACGGGGTTTGTGGCTTACATAAATGAGACACAAATTCCCTTGAGTACGAAATTGATGGGAGCCCCAAACCAAGAAGACCAAAGCGCGGAGAGAAAAGAAGTAAACAACCTCCCTCTCCCATTAGTACGAGGGTCCACTTCCATTGCCCCTTTAGCTGAGGCAATTTTAGAAGTACGGACTCCTTCCCCGTTGAAGGAGGGATCCACTCTAATCGTAGAGGCGAGAGAAACCCCTTTAAACCTAAGGGTAGAACCGCAACTAGTTTGCGTGAACGAAGAAAGGAATGTATCCGTGGCAAAATGTATCGTGAAAAATGAATCCGCCAACGATAGAGTTAAAGTTACGGGGAGAAAGGACAAAGCTGGCGGGAGAAGTTTTACGATACTGCGATTGGAAGGGAAAAAAACCTGTAGCGCGCCAAACGAATGCTCTTCCAACGGCGAAGAACCCAAGAAAGATGTGAGTCAAAAAGAGATCAATCAAGTCATGAACCATAAGCGTAAATGGTCTGAAGATGAAATTTCAGAGGAAATTTATAACATAGAAATGATGAGCGAATTCTTGTTAACCCCTAAGTCTGCAGAGCCGGAAAGAAGGGAAGTACAAGAATTTGTAATAAATCCTAAAGTAGACCCAGAAGAAGGGAATAGATTAAAAACCCTTCTTAAGGACCATATTGGACGAAAGAGAAGAAAAGGAGACGAACCTGAAATTGTGACAGAAGATGAGGAAACAAACGAGATGAATTACGTACGCCAGAAGAATAAATGCAATTATAGTGACGAAAACGAAAAGGAAAAGGGAGATAAAAAATGAACTGCACCGTTTCCGCTGTCGGTACGAGGAAACGGATAGTTTGCGGTCGCACGCAGGTCGACCACCAGAACTCATTTAAAGGTCCTGATTGCTGGTCTAGAAGATGAACTTATCGGCTAACGTTAGAAGGCGATCGAACGAGTAAACAAGACACGCACACTAATTAAACCAAAGGGAACAAATGGGTTAAACTCTTCCTCGGGACAATAAAGAAAAATGTTCTTTCCTTTTAACAAATCTTTTACCATTTAATATATAATCAAATTAATCTCCCCCCCTCGAAAGTTGACTGAAAGGCATGATTCCGGTTTGGAGTTAAAATGTTCATATAACTATACGTGTTTCATATTTTCTTTTTCATATAGCATACATTTTTCAGGTCATTTACTGCATATCATTTATAAAATGTTTTATATTATATATCACGTTCTAATATCGTGGCGTCTGACTCAGAAATTGGAAGCGAGAGAATATTCACGAGAAAACATTCGGCATAAATGCATAGGTTGGAATAGTAATATGATGAGATAGCATGTTTCGCGCGTCCAAATCAGCTCTCAAATTCCTTGAGCTTAAGGGAATCGAGTGAAAAATTTATAAAAAAGAATTCATTAAGATTACGAGAAAAGGAAATTTCCCTTTATTTATCATTGCTTATATAAATATTCTTTTATTTTTGTCCCAACTTAGAAAGTTCCTGACAGAATTTTCCCTGAAATTAATCATGATCTCCGTCCTCTTAACCCTCTGCGTTATACACGTTGGGGCACAAACCTTCTAAAATCACGGAGTCCTCTTCCAACCAATGGGCTCCCTAATTCGGCAAGGCCCCACGTACACTTTGAGCGCACGTCTCAGTCTGAAGCCAGATTTCGAGATCACTTACATAGTAAACTCCTCGTTTACGAAAGAAGCCTTACACCACTTCAATGCTTCCTTGTCAGGAGGAATAGACCTCCGGGATGTGACTCGATACCTCCGACGAGACCCTCAAGAAGTCAGACGAAGGAACGACCTCCTTCGTCTCCTACTCTACCCTCACCCTTGGTTTCGTATTGGGAATCGCCGTCATCGGAATTGCGACCTGAAAGAGATGCTGTCGCCGCCGAAATCCTCCACCGGTACCAACTGCCGGGTTTGAAATCCCGGCATCGGGCTCCCCGGAAGAAATTCCGATGACCAGATCACCGACGCCCTCCTCACCGACTTCGTTTTTTGCCAGCGAGTCCGACTTCTGTCGGAAGGTTACCTCCAGCTGTCCGATCATACTGGACCCCAGACTCAGTACCTAACGTTGGCTACGAGGAAATGGGCATTCCCGTAATTAAGACTTAAACCATTTCTCCCATCTGGTCCCTTTGTGTTTTTCCCCATTTTTAATACTTACGAAAAAACGACCGAATGAAGGTAGTTTAATTTATTGAATTAAATTTACATGGTAGAATTGAATTGCTAAAGTAGTAACTTCATTCGGTAGTTAGTGCGTAACTAACTGACAATTAGTGATAAGTGTTTAATTTAATTAAATACGTAATATTTTCCTTCAGTGATTAGTGCTTAACGAATTAGTGGTCGATTTACGAGCCTTACTGAAATGACCTCTCGTTGTGCAACTTATAAATTTCTTCGTCTGTGTATTTCAAATTTTCTCCCTGCTATATCGCTTTCCTTTACTTATTTTAAAAAACATATTAACTCATAAAACCATTATAAGATCATTATGATTTGTAATATCGTCCTTCGTCATAAGGCGAGATTGCGAAAGTCTCTCGAAAGCAACTTTCTCTAAATAGAGATCAGATGCTGACCAACTTGTTATTACGCTGACGATGTGGGTAAAGCTTGCATTCGAAATAATTGCTGACCGTACCCGATAACTAAATTATACTGCAAATATAAATTCATATAATTTCATTCAGTTAACTAATAAAGTAGGCTTTCGTCTTTCGGTTGAGTATGCAAATTTTAGTATAGAAAAAAGAAAAAAAAAGTTTTTACATTTTTACTTATAAAATTTATGAACTTTATGAGATTTATAAAAATTTAATTTAGTCATCCCTTTGGAAAACTATAAGAGTCGTTAGTCGACTCGTCGTACGAATTATTCCTCCTAAAGAAAGCACTTTCCACCCCAAGTTACAAGATTAGTCGTCCTAAACCGGTAGATGCATTTTTCATGATGTTAACATAAATGAAAATGACACTATATTGAAGGCTGATCCGTTTCCACATCGAATTATTTAATTTAGGGAAAGGCGTTGCCCTTATAAGGCATTCAGAAATTAAAATTTCCCCGTATAATGTGATCTTCTTGCTATGTATTTCTCTTCTTAAACCTACCCTTTCCTTGATTATATATTGGTTATGCGGTGAGTAAACAAACATTTTCAACCCTTGTTCCGCATATATTTAAGATGAATACTTTCAGTACTCACGGTATTTATTCTATGAATGTAATTTCAGAATAAATCCGCATATGTTGTTTAACTCACAGTATTTATGTAAATCTAATTTTTAGCTTATTGATTTGACAACTTTAAATTTATTTATAAATAGTAAGCAAGTTTAACTAGGTTAATGTTCGATTGAATTTCTCATATTTTCATTGTAACTACGAGTTCTAACGTATCTAGATAGACCTAAGTAACCTAAATTCGTGTTTTGAGAATTGCTTCTCCACTACGACATTTCCGTTCACGGAGCATTTATCTTTCCGTATTCACGGACTATAGAAGTCCTTCGTTCGGCCTCAAGTTCCCTCAGGGACTCGATACTTTTTTTTTTTTTTTTTTTTGAAGGAACGAATTTGTTATACACAAGCCACTTGATTCTCCATAATACCCTATGTTTTATCTTCAATATTTAAAACAGCCATTGAGATAAACCTCGAGTGTCCTCATCGACTCGTGCGACGCTCCACCACCCCCTTTTTCTTTGTTGTTAAATGCTTGCCTCGTCGCGTTTTGGACTCGTAGGAGGGATGGAGTACGAAAACAGATGCGGACCCGTCAGAAGATATCTGGCGCTTCGTCAGGAATGAGTGAAAGGCCGGGTGGCGCTCTGGTAATTCTCCGAGTAGGCCTTTGAGAGGGTTTGCTCGTTTAAGACTAAATTTGAGAGTTATTGAGTGAGATTCGAGATATTGAGTTTGAGAGAATATTGAGATTTTGAGTTTATGAGGAAATATTGAGAGCCGTTAACCTAAACTACTGCGAGGGATGTAGTGGATGGGCAACGATAGAACTTAAATTATTTAGTTAATGTTAAGACTAGTTTAAGAAAAAACCTGAACTTGACCGTACTATATTTCGAATTTGAGACTGAACTTGTAGCCAAATGTGACTTAAATTTATTGATTAAAAGCTATTCAAACAAACCATTTCATTATCAAATACACGCTAAAATCGGGGGTACAGAAGTAAGCGGAGGATAAAGAATTCACGCAGAGGGTCACTAACTTAAAGAAAGATTTATTATAACTTCAATTTACTCATCGAGCATTTACAGTGACCTTCGAGAACAAACAATTTGTAATAAGGGTCCGTCTCCCCTGACAACGGACAATATTTTTATTACAAACTGGTGTCAGAAGTAGGGGATAAACGGACATTTTTTATTACAACTGATGTCAGAAGTAGCGGATAAAACGGATGATTTTTATTACACATATATATGCTAGAGCTCCGCCCATTGTATGACGTGTCTATGATAGAGCCCTGCCATTTTATGTCACTATCTTTTATGACGTGTCTAAGATGTCACTATCTTTCAGCCAATCCGGAATACAGAGGCCTTCAGCGGCCTCAGATGACCTAGGAGGCCGACGCCACATGCCCTATGTTCTTCCCCGGCCTCAGTTACCCGTATCCCCTAAGTCTCATCCAAATCTGGCCAGTGGTTTGGCCGGCCAGAAACAAAGAAAGTAAGTTCGCAGGCAGTTCGACCGTCACAAATATTAGTATAAATTTACAATCTACAAACTCTCTCTCATTCATGAAAGCGTCATTTGTAACAAATCGGAATTAACTTTTTGTGGTGTTTGGTGGTCTGTAGACGTTCATAATGGTTCGGTTCAATTATTTTACTTTTAAAATAATAATTTTGACTGTGCTGTTTGATTTGCTTACCTTCACCTCACATGTGTATGTGTTTTTCACGTAGATACAACACCCTCCCCCACGTCTAGCAACTCTATCTGCTCTGTATATGTTGTAGTCCAACATTGCTATTTTAGTATCCTCGATACAGTTTTCACAGCCTTTTTCGCATTTATGTGAGTGTGATTCCGTTAGGCATATGATATCTATGCTGGTTTCCAAAGTTAAATTTTGTAAGTATTGTAATTGCAGTCTGCATGGTCCGTATAGAGGTCTTTTCAGGCGCTTATTTATATATGGGCCAAATGGACGATGGCCCAGGGCGGCAAATTTTAGGGGGCAACAAAATTTTGACGGCAATAAAATTCTGGAGGAAAAGTCGTAACAAGAAAAGTAACAAGAAAACACTTTTTAGGTAGGGAAAAAATCCAAAATTTCTGTATTTTTTTAGCTATAAAAACGGAAAAAAGTTAGTACCACTTAAAAAAAAAAATCTCATTACGTTTGAACGAAGTCGATTTCAAAGTTGGTCCTTGGCCTTAATATATTTTATTAATTTTAATATCTTTATTTTAAAGCTAATAATTTTTATTTTATTTCAGAGTTATTGTTTACACTTTCCAGAGTATCAAACCAAAATTTGGCCAGTTATTTTGTTTAAGGTTTTCTCTATAAAATTGAATTTATATTTTTTCTATTTTGCAACTTTGAACTTTGAAAACTGGACAACATTTAAAATTTAAAGACAAGATTGTGTTTATCTCAGTTTAGTACAGTAATGGTATTTATACAAGGTAAGAAGAAGGCAGTTTTTAAGACAATTTTGAATTTTTTATGTTAACTTAACTGCCTATATGTAGTTAGCTGTTTGAGACCTACTCAGCCTGGCTGAGCTATTTTTTTTAAATATATAATTATAATATATTTTATTAATTTTAATAATATATTTCTAGTTTAAAATATAATATTTATATTTTTAATTAATTTCAGATGTATTTGTTTTTTCAGATGAGTGATGGGAGAAAAAGACAGCGGCTCGGAGTATAAGAAGAGAACTCTGGAGAAAGCTGAAAAACAACGAGATGTCATTGACAAAACTGCGAAAATTGATACTTTCTTCAAGAAATCTGATATAAAGAGCAAAAGTGTTGAAACAAATCCGAATGTCCTTTTAAAAGAATTAGAATGTACGGAGATTAGGAGTTTCCAAGAAGATCAAAATGTTAATGAAGGTCCTAGTAATTTTAGATTATCTGGTAGAGAAGTTAAAGAATCCTGCCTATCCTATACTAAGTCTTGTGATGTAGGTAGCATCACAACTACCTCTAGCAATACTTCCATTGGACAAGAACCAGCATTATGGGAAGTTAATGATGCTACACGTCATTATGTGTCAGAGCATGGCATAAATCAGGACCTAGAAAACATGAACTTTTTCAGTCAAAGAGACGTTTTGGTGAACGATTCAGATATTTTTGTAAAACTTTATTTGGAACACAGCTTGTCAACGGAGAGAAAGTGAAGAGAACATATTTAATGTATTCGGAGGGCACAGGCTCAATTTTCTACGTTCCATGTCAGTTATTTGGTGGAACTACTGAAATTGGTAAGGAAGGATTTGATGACTGGAAGCATGGCAGTGAAGCATTAACAAGCCATGAAAATTCCTCTGAACATAAGTCATGTGTGTTAGCTATGAAAATGAGAAGTTCAACTCTCGAAAGAATTGACAGACAACTTTTCTATCAAATTGATGAGGAGAAGAAGTATTGGAGGAATGTTTTACAACGAGTTGTTGCAGTAGTCCGGTCACTGGCATCTCATGGCTTACCTTTTAGGGGCCACATTGAGAAATTTGGTTCTGTCCACAGTGGAAACTTTATAATGGCACCGGAACTTATTGCTGAATTTGACCCTTTTCTGGCGGAACATATTGCAAAATACAAAAATCCAGGAAAAGGTCATACCTCATACTTGTCTTCGTTTACATGTGAGCAATTCATCAAACTAATGGCTGACAAAGTTACGAAACAAATAACTGAGGAAGTGAAATGTGTAAAGTACTATTCCATTATTGTGGACTCCACCCCAGATATATCACATGTCGATGAATTTGCAGTTATTCTGAGATACGTAAAAGAAGATGGGCATCCCGTAGGGCGATTTTTGGCATTCCTTCCCAGCGTAGGCCACAAATCAGAGCAGCTTTTCAACTCAGTTTCCAGCATATTAAAAATGCATGATCTCGACACTGCAAACTGCAGAGGACAGTCGTATGATAACGCTCCCAACATGTCAGGGACTTACTCTGGCTTGCAAGCCAGAATAAAAAGAAGCGTCCCCAGTAGCACTTTACGTACCCTGCTCTGCACACTCATTAAATTTGATTGGACAGTGTGCAGCAAGTTGCTGTATGGAAGCCATTGATTTTTTCGCACTTCTCCAAAATCTTTACGTGTTCTTCACTGCCTTCACTCACCGTTGGGAAATACTACAAAATCATTTTACCAAATCTGAAAATGTAACGCTAAAGAGCTTATCAGACACTCGATGGTCAGCCCGTGAAGAAGCGTGTAGGAGTCTCAATAAAGACTGGGAAGAGATTATAGAGGCACTTACGTCTATTGAAGAAGTTGAATCAGAAAAGCCTTGCACACGCAGTGAAGCACCAGGCTACCTCAATCAACTGCAACGCCTTGAAACTACAATTCTGACGGGGTGACATTCTGGAAAGGTTCAATGCTACTAGTAAACAGCTCCAAACAGTTAACATTGATCTTGGTGTCGTAGCAGAACTGTATGCATCATTGACATTCTATGTAAAAGATGCAAGAGACAACTTCAACTTTTATGAAGAAGCAGCAATTAAGAAATCATCTATCCGCGAATATGGAGTTAAAATGAAAAGAAAAAAGAAAAGAAAACTTCGAGTCGACGAAACTCGAGAAGGTGAGGTAGAATTAGATGGACGGAGGAACTTTTTCATTAATACTTGTCTTGTGGTACTTGACAGATTATTGTCGGAATTAAACCGTCGCAAAGATGTGTATGAAAACCTCCATGCACGGTTTGCATTTTTTGCAAAAGTCACCACCTTGAATCCGACAGATATACTGTATATATATAACTGCCAATTTCGTGGGTTTCTTCTGAATTTGGAGAAAACTCCTACGAGCATTCTTGAGATGAGTGAGATGATCCAAGCAAAAGGATTAAAAGAAGTTTACCCATATGTTGATATTGCGCTCAGGATCTTCTTATGTACGCCGGCTTCCAACTGTTCTGCCAAAAGATCTTTTTCTGTATTGCGACGATTAAAGAACTACCTACGGTCAGTGATGTCAGAAAATCGTCTCAACTCACTCTTTAGCTATCCTTAGTATTGAATCGGAACTCGCGAGAGCTCTTAGCTATACAGATCTTATTGACTCCTTCGCTGCTCAGCAATCTCGGCCGAAATTGTTTTGAGTATTCTACAACGGTCGATTTCGTAACTAAATATAAAGATTGTAAAGATAACCTACAATGCATTTCTGTTCACACATTTAAGGGATTGTTTTATATATATATATATTTTATCATAATATATATAATATATTATGACTGATATAAAAATATCTTATATGTTAAGATATATTTTGCTAGAGTAAATGCCAAAACCATTTGACTGCATTTTACTGAAAACCCTTATATCAAATAACTATTTATTGCTAAATGGTAACTTCGTAAGTGTCCGAAGGGCGGCTAAATCAGTATGGTCCTTGGCGCCAGCAAACCTAAATTCGCCCCTGGGCCTTTTATATTTGTGCATAATATATTTACAGAGTTTCTAATCTTCGTGTTCGGTTTTCCTAAATAATGGTTGTTTCCTGGTCGATGTCGGTTCCTGTTTGGTGTTATTGGTTGGGCCGCTGCATTTAGGAGTATTGGGATTGCAGCCCATGCTACCATTGTGGTTGTTGTATTATCGGTGGGTGGTGTTAAATAGAAGGGTGATGTATTTAATGCTGTGGTACGTGTATCTGCGAAGTTCTGTCTTTTCTTGTTAAAAGGGCTACTTGTGCTTTCATCATTCTCATTTCCTCTAAAAAATATTTTCAGTGCTCTTGTTATTACTTCGATTTCGAATGTGATCTGTTCTCTCTCATTCTCTTCTTTGAGTACCCTTAATGTGAAAATACCGCACTCTATATTTAGGCATTTTTTTTCTCTAATTGACTGTCTGCACATAGGAGGGTGGAAAAGTAGCAGTTTGTTCCGTACCTGCATCTTCCCTTGTTCATCATATAGAAACATTTTTGGGGAGTGATTGTACATGCAGTTTGAGCCGTATTTACACAAACTTGCTTTATAATATTCACATATGGCCCGTCATTTTAGAGTCCTTACGAGTCCTATGTGATTCAATTTCTTTCTTCTGTTCTGCCACCACTTCTCTACTCATTGTTTTTTTGTTTTCGGTGTGTTTTCATCTGTGTTCCTGGTGTCTGGTATGTATATATATATATATTATATATATATATATATATATATATATATATATATATATATATATATATATATATGACGTCCCACCTCACCAAAGTATTTGAAAGAATAGTTAGAGAGAAAATTTATGATTTCCTGGAGACACGGGAAAGATTCAACGAAAATCAGCATGGATTGATTCCGATCAGGTAGATCATGCCTATCACAACTAATAGAGCACTACAACAATATCCTAGATGCATTGGAAGGCAATGACAACTACGATGTTATATACACAGATTTTGCTAAAGCTTTCGATAAATGTGACCATGGTATAATAGAACATAAAATTAAAGACATGGGAATAACAGGCAAAGTGGGAAAATGGATCTACAACTTCCTTAGTGATCGTCTGCAGGTCGTCGAAATTCAAGGTATAACATCATCAGAATCGGAAGTACGCAGCTCAGTACCACAAGGGACAGTACTGGCCCCACTCCTGTTCATTATCATGCTAACAGACATAGACAGCGGAGTAAACAGCAATAGTATAGTAACATCCTTTGCAGACGATACAAAGATCAGCAGAAAAATCAGCGATGTACATGACGTGGAGGCCTTGCAGAGGGACACGAACAAAATATACAAATGGTCAGAAGACAACAACATGTCATTCAACGCCGAGAAATTTCAGCTCTTGAGATATGGTAGAAAAGAAGAACTTAAACAGACTGCATATTATGCTCCAGATAGACAGGAAATTCAGAGAAGCATGAAAGCGATTGGTCTCGGGATAATAATGACAGATGATGCGAAATTCGAAACACAAAATCAGATAGCGATAAATAAAGCAAAAAGAGTCGCCGGACAGGTTCTAAGAACGTTCAAGAGAAGGGACAGGACAGTAATGATTCCCCTGCTAAAAACACTGATTATACCAAAACTTGAATACTGCTCAGTTTTGACGTCCCCATATAAAAAGGAAGAAACTAATAAACTAGAAGAAACGCAAAGGCATTTCACAGCCAAGATTGATGGCTGCAAAGAACTCAACTACTGGGAAAGACTACGTAAACTAAATCTGTACTCACTGGAAAGAAGAAGAGAGAGGTACATCATAATCTACATATGGAAAATGATCGAAAAACTGGTACCAAACCTAAACCTAAACCTAATTACCATTCAAACAACACTGGAAAATAGGAAAGGCAGAATGTGTAGTGTTCCCAAATTAAAAGCACGACAAGGGACCTCCTCAACCCTGAAGGAAAATAGCTTGGTTGTCAGGGGGCCAAGACTTTTCAACCAGCTTCCTAAGGACCTCAGAAACGTAACGGGGGTCAAAGTTGAAGTCTTCAAGAAAAGACTGGATGCCTGGCTCAGGACAGTACCAGATGAGCCGGGCGTGCCTGGCTATGTACGGTGGAGAGCGCAAGAAAGTAACTCGCTCCTCCACCAGGCCAGACCTAGAGGCGGGGCCACCAGCTTGACCTCCGTGTGAAGAGAGGTACAGGGACTTACTAGAGTGACTAAAGGAAAAAACTAATAAGATTGTTTTAACAGGTATACTTCCTCGAATTATCCAACGTAACGAGTTCTACAGCAAGGCGACCTATATTAACAATGACCTAAAGTCACTTTGTCAACAGAAAGGAGTGCATTTTGCAAATTTTTTGGAGCAGTTTCTACGACAGGAGGGACTTGTTCCTCGGAGATGAACTTCATCTTAATGACGTTGGAGCTGCGCGTTTAGGAAGACTATTTCATAATACTGCCTCTTCTTTTCAGGCTGCCGTAACTCGAACGGTCCCGGCGTAATATCCTTAAAATTCCCTTGCGCGCGCGAAGGTATCGCGGTTACAAACAATTTGAAGGTTCTATCCTTAAATGTTCGTAGCCTACGAAATAAAATAAATGATTTTTTTTTAATTGCTTGTAAAGACTATGATTTAATTGCGATAAATGAATCGTGGCTTAGCACTGAAACACGTGACTTTGTAGGGAAGTATCAAATGAGAGGTTATAGACTTTTTGTGAAAAACAGAATAGGTAGGCGAGGAGGAGGTGTTATGTTGTATATCAAAGATAATATTGCGAACGTTATGGAAGTAAAGCACAGAATTCCGGAACCGATAGATTCGACTATGCAGAACTTAAATTGAACGATTTCAAACTTGTTGCGGTTATATATAGTCTACAGTGGTGGGCACGCGCAACAATTTTTGTAGCGCCGCAACCGCAACCGCAACTCTGCTGAAATAGTTGCGCCGCACGCGCAAACGCAACCCTTTTCAAAAAGTTGCGCCGCAAGCGCAAGCGCAACCAAAAATGTTGCGCCGCAAGTTGCGCCGCAACTTTTTGCGGCGCAACTGCCCACCTTTGCATTTAACGTATATCTGCAGTGGTGGGCACGCGCAACAATTTTTGTTGCGCCGCAACCGCAACCGCAACTCTGCTGAAATAGTTGCGCCGCACGCGCAAGCGCAACCCTTTTCAAAAAGTTGCGGCGCAACTGCCCACCTTTGTAATATAGACCATCTAATCAAACAGCTGATGCGGACGAAGCGTTATATTGTGAACTTAAGAGAATAATAGGTAGTGAGTAGGCCTTAGTTATGGGTGACTTTAATTGCGCCAATGTGGCTTAGGATACAATGCAGGGATACAACGCATAGCTTTCTTACTCAAAAGGTTTGGGAACCTACGAGGTTGGACAGTATTTTAAATTTAGTAATAACTACGGACAAGAGGACAATCACTGATCTTCAAGTAATAGAACCGTTAAGCAATAGCGATCACAATATGGTAGAGTTTGTCCTCTCAATAAGTCACTCGAAACCAGCTAACTCGACTAAGATGCCTAACTTCCAGCACGCAGACTTTTGTAAATTTAGAAATGAATTGTCACACGTCAATTGGAAAAAACGTAATGGGAATCTCCAACGCAAAAATAATGTGGAAATCGTTTGAAACAGTATTTATGACTATAAATAAGGAATGTGTACCGTACAAGATTAAGCGTGCGAAAGTAAATAACAATCCTTTGTGGTTTACTTCTAGAGTAGGGGATATTATAGAGTAGAGCTAGGGCTTATAGGCTACATAAGTGCGAGAAAGACGATTTACGGTTACGAAACAACTACATATCGCTAAGCCGTGAAGCGAAAAGCGTAATAAAAAAGTCCAAGAGCAATTTTGAAATCTCCATAGCTCGCGACGGCAAAGAAAACCCAAAGCGATTCTTTCAATACGTCAATATGTCCCATATAACTAAAAGAATTAAAAGAAAGCATTGTTGTGCCGCAAACAAAGATTTTTAATGCGTCTATTTCTGAGGGGTGTGTACCAGATAATTTAAAGTTGCAAATGTAACACCTATTTTTAAGAAAGGCGATAAAAGTGCGGCAGGAAATTATAGGCCAATCAGTTTAACGTCTGGTGTAGGTAAGCTACTAGAGTTGATAATTAGGGATCGTATAGTCGAACACTTAGAATTGCATAACTTGATTAGAAATACGCAGCACGGTTTTAGGCGAAACAAATTTTGCTTAACTAATCTTTTAAAATTTTTCAAAGCGTGGTTGAAGTTTACGATAGTCATCGGGCGGTAGACGTAGTGTATTTAAATTTTCAAAGAGTTTTTGACACCGTACCGCACAAAAGACTCAATGAAAAAAACTAAGGCTTATGGAATTAGGGGTGTAGTAATAAATTGGATAGAAGAGTGGTTGCGAGATAGGAAACAGAGGATGGTCGTTGATGGAGCGGAGTCGTCTTCCTGAGGGTTGTGTATTGGACCCCTTGCTTTTTTTATATATATTAACGATTTAGATGTCGGCGTAGTCAGTACAGTTTCAAAGTTTGCGGATGACACGAAGTTGGGTGGTAGGGCAATTAATGATGAAGATAGAGGTAAAATCCAGGAACATCTGAACGAAATCGTAGATTGGTCAGTCACATGGCAAATGAGATTTAACGTCAATAAGTACAAAATTTTACATATAGGTTCGCGTAACGGTAATTTTGCGCATAGTATGTCAGGGAAGGAGTTGGCAAGCGTAGAACAGGGAAAAGATTTAGGAGTTATCGTCACTAGTGATTTAAAAGTGGCGAAACAAAGTACAGCAGCGGTCAATAAGGCGAACAAAGTGCTAGGTTTTATAGCTAGGAATTTTGAGTACAAATCGCGCAATATTATTGTTCCTCTTTATAAATCATTAGTTAAACCCCATTTAGAACAGGCGATCCAGTTTTGGAATCTGCATATGTGCAAAGATATAGACAAAGTCGAAAGTTCAAAGACGAACAACTAAGATGATTCCGTCGCTTAGGTCGAAGTCGTACGAGGATGGATAGACTTAAGGAGTTAAAATTGACTACATTCGACACTAGGAGGCTAAGGAGTGATCTAATCCAGGTTTTAAAATTATGAATGGGTTCGATAACGTAACGAGAGATAGCTTTTTCGAAATAGCACAATATAATAGAACTAGAAATAACGGGTGTAAGCTGACAAGTAGAAGGTTCGAGACAGCAGTTGCCAAAACCTTTTTACGCATAGAATAGTAAATAGCTGAGATAGTTTGCTGGTAGAAGTAATTTGTAGCACATCCATAAACATGTTTAAAAATCGATTAGACGCATATGTTGATAGATTGGGTATAGTTTAAGGTAGTAAAATTAAGGTTTTTGTGGTTCGGAACCCACGTAAAATTGTAGGTCCCCTCCGCCAACACGGAGGACATGCGCAATACACAACTACAACCACAGTTAGGTAGACCAGCCATGAGTGGATCCTAGGGTCTTTGTTGGTCTGGAACATTATATAAGAACATAGGGTATGTAGCGTCGGCCTCCGTTATATATATATATATATATATAATATATATATATATATATATATATATATATATATATATATGTTAAACACAGACCGTGCATGGAACAAGGAACTTTTCTGGGAAAATTAAATCCACTATATTCCGAATAAGTAATGGTAAATGACAAATACCATAGTTTTTCTTTTTCATGAAAAAGAAAAACTATGGTATTTGTCATTTACCATTACTTATTCGGACTATAGTGGATTTAATTTTCCCAGAAGAGTTCCTTGTTCCATGCACGGTCTGTGTTTAACATATAAGTTTCTCAGGGGACCATTCTGAGTTTGTGTATATTAAACGGACGTGTTACGTGCCTTGAAAAGTGGACGCTCAATGTCCCGGTTGAGGTTTAAGTTTTGTTTTTTTTGCTAAAAATACAATAGTTACCCCTTTTTCTTTGATTTATTCAATCCGACGTGAATGCAACGAGTCTTTTACTTATATAGAGGTTCTGAATGTAGTGGGACTAGGCTTGCTTTAAACCCTAGATCCATGTCCCAAAGCTGGATCCTGTCTGCTTTGCAGATAGCTGGTGAGGGAAGCTATATTTATGGGACCTCTTTGCGAGAGACCCGTTGCCCACGTCGGGCTAGCATCATGAAAAAGAAAAACTATGGTATTTGTCATTTACCATTACTTATTCGGACTATAGTGGATTTAATTTTCCCAGAAGAGTTCCTTGTTCCATGCACGGTCTGTGTTTAACATATAAGTTTCTCAGGGGACCATTCTGAGTTTGTATATATATATATAGATGTATATATATGATGAATAAAACCACGAAGGAAAGGAAACACAAAACGGTGCTCAAGCGCTTTCGTCTAATGACATCCTCAGGAACACTGAAATACATAAAAGGTTCCGGCCTATATATAGGTTACAGAAAAAAAAAAATAAATAAAAATAAATAACATACATACACACAAACACATATACATATATATATATACATACATATCTACACACATACACATATATATACATATATATGCGATGAACGGAGAAGTAAAAATAAAACTTAAAAATTAAGGATTAGAGGATTAACAAAGAGGCAAATCGATTTTAGCACAAGATCAAATGAGTTATAAAAATAATACAAATTTATACTGGAGATACGCCCGGGTTTAACACTTGCCTTCTTAGAGTCAAGTTTCGATATATATAAAAATAAATTGAAGATTAAAAGTAAATAAAGTAGCTTACAAGTTTACCAAAGATTAAGTGTCCTACTCATTTGATCTTGTGCTAAAAATCGATTTGCCTCTTTGTTAATCCTCTAATCCTTAATTTTTAAGTTTTATTTTTACTTCTCCGTTTATCGCATATATATGTATATATATGTGTATGTGTGTAGATATGTATGTATATATATATATATATATATATATGTGTTTGTGTGTATGTATGTTATTTATTTATTTTTTTTTTCTGTAACCTATATATATGCCGGAACCTTTTATGTATTTCAGTGTTCCTGAGGATGTCATTAGACGAAAGCGCTTGAGCACCGTTTTGTGTTTCCTTTCCTTCGTGGTTTTATTCATCATAAATATTTTTCACGTGTTACTTTCGTGAAATAATTTTCATATATATATATATGAAAATTATTTCACGAAAGTAACACGTGAAAAATATTTATGATGAAAAAACCACGAAGGAAAGGAAACACAAAATGGTGCTCAAGCGCTTTCGTCTAATGACATCCTCAGGAACACTCAACAACACTGAGGATGTCATTAGACGAAAGCGCTTGAGCACCATTTTGTGTTTCCTTTCCTTCGTGGTTTTATTCATCATATATATATATATATATAATATATATATATAATATACACACACACACACAGAGATGGGCAGTATTTAAATACATGTATTTAAATACGTATTTAAATACATTTGCATTGTAATACTTGTATTTATAAATATTTTTTTCAGTGTGTATTGAAATACGTATTTAAATACTTTGGAGTATTTGTTATTTGAAAATACATATTTTTAAATACATTTCGCAAATACATTTCTTAGCCTCACCTGTCAGATAATAATTTGCGCCCTGAAACAAAATACAAAATCTTTCTAATCATCTAAGCCACCTGATCCAATCGTTACTAGATGGGCCAGTTGGTTGAATGCAGCGTTTTGGTACGCAAGGCATCTTCCAAGAGTAAGACAGATTGTGAAAGGATTCGAGGGCAACGGGATCCTCGTTAAAAGAGCGAAAGCTGGCATCAAATCAGATGGGTTAGGTTTTCAGCTCTTACAGTTGCAAGAACAGTACTCTTCATTATGTTCTCTTTTATAAAAAATGGAGAGCACAGATTTTACTATCAAAGAAGCATACGAAGTGGTCAATACCATATATTTTGGAGAAGATTATGTTAATATCAAAAATAATATAAAAAAGCGTTTGCAAACAAATGATATCAAGGATATAATTTTGATGACCAGGAATGCTATATCTCCATCATTATACGTTCTACTTAAAAACTGTCAACCTACCTCAGCATCAGTCGAAAGAAGTTTTCGATTCTTCGAAAACTCCTAGCCAAAGACAGAAACTTCAAATCCGAAAATGTTAAAAACTATATTGCGGTGTTGTATAATGCACATTTGGAATAATTGTATTTAAAGATGTTAACTGACTGCATGTGGAGTGTTGTATAATATATTAGTTTTATGTATCAATCTACAAATAGATTATACCATTTATCACTAAAATTACACAACTAATAGTTTGTAATCACGAAAATTGCTTTACAATAAGTCAAATTAGACAATTTAATGGTACATCTTTATTAGGTCAATAAAGTCAATTTTGGAGGAAAATAAAGTCAATTTTGTTTTTGTCTTTAGGTCAATAAAAAATTGTCCACTTATGAGTTATGCATATATGTTTATAAAGTCTAATAGATGATAATATCAATAAGCTAATGTTACCAAGAGATAGGTTTTAGAAAAAATTCTGGCATGATATAGTTGGATAAGTATTTAAAAATGTATTTGAATGTATTTAAATACATTTTTATGTAATGTATTTAGTATTTAAATACATTTTGAAAATATGTAATGTATTTGGTATTTAAATACATTTTAAGGAAGTAATGTTTTTAGTATTTAATTACATTTAAAGTATTTTGTGCCCATCTTTGTGTATATATATATATATATATATATAATATATATATATATATATATATATTATGTATATATATACACATTTTAACTGCAAAGAACACGCAGTATAATTAACGTAAAGAACGACGCTTGTATAGGAGAACATTCCGCGCAAGATGAGGAGGGAGGACGAACAAATGAAAAAATGAGGTAACCACCCGGGAATCGAACCCGGGATCTTCCGATTGTCGGTCAGATATGATAACCACTACACCATGGTCCTCACTCGATCAGAAGTCGTAATTCTCCTACATACGCGCAGAAACCAATGACCCGAGGGGGGCACCTTCCGCATGCCGCACCTTATATACATTTTAACTGCAAAGAACACGCAGTATAATTAACGTAAAGAACGACGCTTGTATAGGAGAACATTCCGCGCAAGATGAGGAGGGAGAACGAACAAATGAAAAAATGAGGTAACCACCCGGGAATCAAACCCGGGATCTTCCGATTGCCGGTCAGATATGATAACCACTACACCATGGTCCTCACTCGATCAGAAGTCGTAATTCTCCTACATACGCGCAGAAACCAATGCCCCGAGGGAGGCACCTCCCGCATGCCCGGGTTCGATTCCCGGGTGGTTACCTCATTTTTTCATTTGTTCGTTCTCCCTCCTCATCTTGCGCGGAATGTTCTCCTATACAAGCGTCGTTCTTTACGTTAATTATACTGCGTGTTCTTTGCAGTTAAAATGTATATAAGGTGCGGCATGCGGGAGGTGCCCCCCTCTTGGGGCATTGGTTTCTGCGCGTATGTAGGAGAATTACGACTTCTGATCGAGTGAGGACCATGGTGTTGTGGTTATCATATCTGACCGACAATCGGAAGATCCCGGGTTCGATTCCCGGGTGGTTACCTCATTTTTCATTTGTTCGTTCTCCCTCCTCATCTTGCGCGGAATGTCCTCCTATACAAGCGTCGTTCTTTACGTTGATATATATATATATATATATATATATATATATATATATCTCGAAACCTAAGGTAAAATTATTGAATGCCCTGTTAGGTTAATTGAATGCCCGGTAAGGTCAACTGTACGCCCTTGATGATTGGTTAGGTTAAGTCGTGATATTTTCTTTAAAACTAACGAAAATATCACGACTTAACCTAACCACTCGTCAAGGACGTACAATTAACCTTACCGAGGATTCAATTAACCTACCCGGGCATTCAATTAATCTAATTGGGCATTCATTTGACCTAACTGGGCATTCAGTTAACCTAACCGGGCAATCAATTAACCTAACCAGGCATATATATATATATTAATATATATATATAGCGTTCAACTTCCACCCGGGCAACACCGGGTCGCTCCGCTAGTACTGTATATTCTTACCTTAAGTTTGTAGGCTACTTTGATAGTAGTAATAGTTGTACATTAGTTAGTTGACTTGAGATTTGCAGGATGTTTTTGCAGGATTCTATTATTATTAGCTCATGACTTGGATAGCCTCGATCGGCCTCAGTGGCTTCATGTTTTTCAAATGAACTGTAAAAAAAATAGAAAACATGTTAAAATTATTTGAAACTCCAGCAACAAATATTTTAATTTGTGAAGATTTTAATTTCCCATTCATAACATGGAAGAAAAATGAGGAAGTTTCATGGTAACTTTACAAAAAGATGATAGAACCCAAGCAATAATACTATTAGATGTTATGGAACATTATGCCCTTAACCAGGAAATCTGTGAAGCCACTAGAAAAGACAACGTTTTGGATTTAATTTTGAAAAATAACAATGAAATAATAATAAATAAAAAGGTAACACACACAAATTTCTCCGACCACAGTCTAATCGACATGCAATTGAAATTAGTATCCAGAGGTCCGAAAACGCATCCCAGAGAGTCAGAAGGAATATTTGAAGGTTTAAATATAAATTTAAAGAGAGTAAATTGGGAAAGTATAAATAAAGATTTAAAGAAAGTAAATTGAGAATTGCTACTTCACGAGAAGACTCCAGAAGAAATACTATGTATAATAGAAACTGAAACTAAACCTGTATTACTGAAACATGCTCCAGAAAAACAGAAAAGAAAATGTAGCAAGCTCGAGAGAAAAATCACTATTTAGACAACGGAAAGAAGCCTAAAACATCTCCACAGATGCAGAATTGATGCAAGGTGACTCAAACTAGAGAGGAAACTATACGAAATAGAAATGGACCTAAACCAAACATTCATACATAAGACAAACGAGGAAAAAAACAAGGTAGAAGAAAACATAAAAAATAACCCAAAATACTTCTACTCATTTGCGGAAGGAAAAATGCATTTTAAAGATAGTATTGGTTCATTGATAGACGGGGAGGCCGAATACACAAATAACCCAGAAAAAATGAGTGAACTGCTTTAGGAACAATTTAACTCTGTGTTTAGCAGCCCAACGTCCGAGAAGAAAGTAGAAAACCCAGATGAATTTTTCGATATTGATACAAATCAGCCAAGAACAAATTCCAGCACAAACCGATTAATAGACTTAGAGTTCTTGGAAGGAGATGCAACTAAGGTTCTATCACAGTTGCGACACAATTCGGCACCAGACACATAGAGTGCCACGTTTTTGAAGAAATGTAAAGAGAATAGTGCCAAGCCGCTATACTTACTATGAAGAAAATCACTCGACACAGGACAAATTCTACTTCCATTAAAGAACACGAACATTGTCCCCTTATTTGAAGGTGGTAACAGAACAATACCCAAGAATTATCGGCCAGTAGCTCTCACCTCTCACCTTATAAAGTCCTATGAACGTATAATTAGAGGCAAAACTACTTACTGCCTGCAAGAAAAGAACTTATACAACCCAAATCAACATCGCTTCAGGGCTGGAAGATTATGCCTATTATAGCTAATTATAGGACCACCAGGAGAAAATATTGGGAACATTGTGTCGAGGACAAAACATAGATGTAATATATACTCACTTTGCTAAAGCCTTCGATAACTGTGGCCATGGAATTGTAGCACACAAACTTAAGAATAGAGGAATCACTGGAAAGCTGGGAAGATGGATATTTAATTTTCTGACTCAAAGAACACAAAAAGTAGTAGTAAATGGAGTTAAATCGGGAGTCTCAGAAGTCGTAAGCTGTGTCCCACAAGGTACTGTATTAGCTCCTCGCTGTTCGTAATAATGTTTGCAGATACAGTAGACGCCGGATTTAGTGTCCCCGGATATTGTGTCTCGCCGCTTATAGTGTCTCAAAACTAGGAAACAGTTACTTCTACATGGTAATTGCTATGGATACAGTGTCTCTGATCACGCTTATAGTGTCTCTTTTCAGCTAGTATAATCTACTTGGCAGCTTTAGTTTACACTTGTATTTGTGATGCCGTGCTGTTTACAGGCTTACTAGATGGCCATGGAAGGAAAATGTTTTGTTTTAATGTAAAATGAACACAGTTTTGATGTTTCAGTTAAATTGTAAAAGCAATTTTAATGAGAAATTGCATAATAAAGGTGTTTATGTTGTAAACATATTGATATACAGTACTTATTCACTATTTTTAACCGTGCAACCCTCGAGAGACCAAACTGTGGATATAGCGTCCTTTTGGCTTGGCACCGAGTGGGACACTATAAACGGCGTCTACTGTATTAATGATAGTATTGTATCATGTTTCGCAGATAACACAAAGATATGCAAGGAAATATTGAACGAAGATGACATAGAAAAATTACAAAACGACATTGAAATATTATTGAAGTGGACAGAAGACAACAATATGAAATTCAACGAAGAAAAATTCCAACTTCAAAGTTGTGGTAATAAGAAGGAGCTACAGAATAAAGGGTACAAAACTCTGCAAGCCAAACAGATAACACCAAATCCACAAATCAGGAATCTTGGAGTAATAATGTCGTCGGATGCAGAATTCAGAGAGCGCTATAACATCAAAATTAGAACGACTAGAAAAATAATGGGAATCATCTGGAGGAGCTTCCGCAGCAGAAAAGCAAACATCATGTTCAAATTATTGAAGAGTCTAGTCCTACCAATAATTGAGTATTGTTCAGTACTCACAAGTACTACAAGCCCATACAGGAAACGAGACATTGCGAACATTGAAGCTATACGTACAAAGGTATTTTACGTATAAGATAGAGGAAACGAAAGGTGAAGACTACTGGTCTCGACTACAATCCCTAAAACTCTACTCTCTGGAAAGAAGACACGAGCAGTACACAATAATATACATATCGAAAATACTTGACGGTTTTGCCCCTAACCTTAGACGATAGACAGTTAGCGAGCGTTGACGAGGAAGTAGATTTAGGCGTACGCGTATCTAAGGATTTAAAAGTTAGGAACCAGTGCATGGAGTCTTGCGCAAAACCTAATAGGAAGTTAGGCTTCATAGCGCGTAATTTCGAATTTAAATCGAAGAATATTATATTGTCCCTTTACAAGTCCCTAGTCAGGCCTCACTTAGAATATGCCGTTCAGTTTCGGTGCCCATCCGTATTTGCGTGAGAATATTGATAGGTTGAAAGGGTTCATCGACGCGCCACGAAACTAATTCCGTCACTACGCAACAAGTCTTACGAAGATAGGATTAAAGAGTTAGACTTGCATTCACTCGAGACTAGGAGATTAAGGGGGCAGCTTATTAAAGTTTTCAAAATCGTTAATAAAATTGATAACGTAAATTTTGACAAATTGTTCATTTTCGATAATAGCAATACTCGTAATAACGGATTTAAATTACGTGGTAGGCGTTTCATTACTAACATAGCTAAAACTTTTTTATGTTTAAAGTAATTGATAAGTGGAATAATCTTCCCGCGTCCGCCGTGAACTCTACCAGCGTTAATATATTTAAGAACCGTTTAGATAGGCATTTTAAAAAATGAACGTCGTTTAAAATAATAAAACAATTAGTAACAGGAGCTCTGGGGGTGATAGTCGAGGTTTGAGTCTGTTGACGATTGATGCCAGCTTGTGACATGCCAGCGTGTGATATGCCAGCGTTAAATTTATATTGTTAAAATAATAATAAAAATATAAAAAAATAGACTAACACGAACTTAGATGTAGCTCGTACCGTAAACTAACCCACTTTTTGTTATACTCGTTATACTTTTTTCCCCCTCATCCTCTCTTTACTTGCATGTCTGTAGTTTGCATGGTATGACAGTGTTCTTTGAGTTAAGCCTGTATTTGCATGGTTTGTGAGCGTTCTTATTTTACTTCTTTTCATCTTTCACCCCTTTTCTATTCTCTTCGACTATTTTTCCGACTTGTCGGCAGTGGCCGGCGGATGATGATGGTGAGTCTTTCTTTCTCTTTTCCTGAATGAATGTTAACCCACGAATGATAGGTTTTGATACTTACTTAACCCCTTATTCTCTTCTTTTAAATCTCTATTCTCTTCTTTTAACCCCCTACTCTCTTCTTTCTCTCGGACTAACCTTAGAGTGGATATTAGAGTCTTTGTTAGCCTTAGCTTCTGTAGAACTGAAATAGAAACAAAATGGAATGAGAGAAGAGGCAGATTTTGTACTGTCCCAGCTACGGTGGGATATGGGGCCATGAAAACGAGGATGAAAATACCCTCAGAATACGAGCCCCAAAGCGTTTTAATGCCCTGCCAAAAGAAGTAAGTAACCTCCAGCACACCGACTGAATAACTTCAAGAATTTTGTAACAAAGAATAATGTAATACAAAACTATATGTTATAGATGTAAAACCTTACGTGCAGACAACGTCTATGCTACATACAAAAAATTACATCAGAAGTTTACTTGTACTTCACGTGTATGCAACGTCATTATGCAACGTTGAATCAACGTTGCAATATAACGTTTTAAGTTTTACGTTGTGACTGCATCAGTACTGTACATCGTCAATTTCTGACATGACCAAGACTCAACCAGGATATAACGTTGTATTTACATAATGTGTTTGCTGGATCGTCCCCTACAAGTTGAGTCTGTCAGGGGATGGGAGACCCTAGTCGAGCTGCGGAGCGGGGTAGATGTAGTAAGAATAGGCGCAACCCGCCTAGGTGGACTGTTTGAACCATTTTCGGGAGCGTCAGGCCTCCCCCTCAGGAGAACTTTGGTCATCATGCAATTCACATTCCTATATCTTATCCTGATGGCGTTTAATAGAGCGACCATCTTCTAATTGGCACTTGAAGGAAAACAGGAATCGTTCTCTACTGCACTGCTGCAGGAACCCATTTTGGTCCAGACCTGTTAGAAAATCTAGAAGAGGAAGAACCATTGTTGTCCTAAGGCGATATGATGACTAAACTGATTGATGCAGCATTGCTTGTATATATTAAGTTAAGGTGTATATATATCCATCTCATAATTGTAAGGTTAGTGAAAAATTCACTTACCATAAATAGTGCCCCTTTTGTTTTTTATCTTAAATTCATGCAACTGAGGCCTAAGGTAGGCCCACATCGAGTCAGCAACCCTGAGATAGGACCTAATAGGACCTCCAAGTCCGTAAGTTTTTAATTCTAGCTTAACTTGGGCTGTAGGTTGAACTGGCCCTTCAGAGCTTGGCCGTTCACGGCTCAGCTGGGATTTTGAACCCAATAAAAAAAAAATAATAACATGGTCCTTCAGAACCGGATTCTAGCCCAAGACTGAGTCAGTGACTATTTTTCGGCAAAGTTCTGATTGTGCAAATTGTAGCCCAAGTTAGGCCTAGACGGGTTGAGCATAATTGAGTTAAGGTCCCAGGGTAGAAAGTTTGGTCGCCCAATTGCGAAACTTGGCCACTCGTCTGTCGTTGTTTGGGCCTACATTTTCACCGGTTTGGTAATTTTGGTTTATTATTGAGTTAAGGTCCCAGGGTAGAAAGTTTGGTCGCCCAATTGCAAAACTTGGCCATTCGTCTGTCGTTGTTTTGGGCCTACATTTTTACCGGTTTGGTTAATTTTGGTTTATTATTCGTAGGCGAAGGTTGCAGATTTCGGTGCGCCAGTTACTTGGGTGGAAAATTTGGTATTCCACACTGGTGGTTGGTCAGTACCCCAACCAAGCAATTCAGTTTATTTGAAAAAAGCAAAATTTGCGTTTGATCAGTTTGGTTAAGTATTTTTGCCAATTCAGCTTATTTGGCATTGAGCCCAATTGTTGTTTGCATTGAAGATGAGTGCAGCTGAATTGAACAAGTTTAAAAAAAAAGAGAAGCGCCTACAAAGGTCTAATTACAAAGGTCATTGCCACTATAGATTCTGCCATAGAGCAAGAGGATTTAAGCTTAGTGACTGCGCAGCTTTCCATATTAGAAACTAAAAAGGTTGCTCTAAGTGAAGTAAATGTTAAAATTGAGGCTCTTATAGAAGAGGATGAAATAGAAAATAACATAATTTACTTTGAAGAGATTATTGATGATATAATTAAAATATGCCACCGAACAAAAGAGTTTAGCAGCTCAGTACAGTTAGAGACCAGGTCTAATAATGAAACACAACCCTCAACAAATGGTGTTTGTGAAGTTAAGGTTAACAGATCTGCAGTTCAATTACCGAGGCTTGTACTCAAAACATTTTCTGGGAGTATTCAGGAATGGCAAGGATGGGCAGACAGTTTTCAATCAGCAGTTCATTCTAGTCAAGTGTTAAGTGCGGTGAAGTTTAATTATTTGCAGTCCCTCTTGGAAGGGGAGGCAGCAAAGACAATAGCAGGATTAGCATTAACAGAGGCTAATTATAATGTGGCTTAGGATATATTAAGAAACGGTTTGGTAAGCCAGAGATCTTAATTAAAAGTCACCTCCGTGAACTTTTAGCTATACCTCCTGTTAATAAACCCAATAGTGTCAAGGAGTTACGGCAGTTATATGATAAATTTGAAGTTAGAACTAGGTCCCTGGACAACTTGGGTGTAGGAATGGAAAAGTATGGTATAATGTTGGTCACTATACTAGAGTCTAAATTGCCTAGCTCAATTTTGCTTGAATTAAGTAGGGGACACTCTACAGAACATGTGTACATCCCCCTTCAGCAGATGTTAAGTCTTTTAGGCACAGAATTAGCAAGACGAGAGGGAATTGAGTTTGCACAGTGGGATGTTAAACAAGGGGACAAAGGCAGGCACAGCACCAAGGTTTCTACAAAAAGGAATAGCCCGGGTACAGTGTCAGCTCTACATGCATCTTCTGAGAATAAATTAAAGGGAATTAAGGAATGCATATTTTGCGAAGGCAACCACAAGTCATATAAATGTGAGGTGGCTGAGGCTTTACCTTTTGAGGAGAGAAAGGACAGGGTAACTAAGTCCACAGCATGTTTTAAATGTTTTTCGAAAGGTCACAGAGCAAGGTTTTGTAAGTTTAAAATTTTGTGCAAAAAATGTCATGGCAGGCAGCAGCCATTATTGTGTGAAAACACTCCTCGTAGGCCTACCCCAGAAGTAAAGACATCAGTGGCACATGCTACTGCTATGAGAAGGAGTAAAAGTAAAGGGGGATTATTGCAAACAGTTGCAGCCTTATTAATTGGGAATGATGGAGAAGCTACTGGAAGAGTGTTGTTTGATAGTGGTAGCCAGTGTAGCTTTATTAAGACCAGAATTTCCAGAAAATTGAAGTTTAAAGAACTTAAGAGGGAAAATTTAAGAATTTCTGGGTTTGGGAGTTCCGTTCAAAACCGAACCAAAGTTAAGAAGGTAGAAGTTCTGGTTAAGGGGTTGTTACCACAAAGTCCCACTATCAAGGTCCAAGCTGTAGAGATTGAGGAACTTTGTGCTCCAGTCACTACTTGTTTAGATATGGCATGTGTCCAAGAATTGCAAGTTAAAGGAATTAATTTGGGCAATAATAAGTTTGAAGGAACAGAAGATATTAGTCTTTTGATTGGAGCTGACTATTATTGGGACTTCATCACTGGTAATATTGTCCGCACATCTCGAGGCCCGGTAGCTATTGAAAGTAAGCTAGGCTGGATGCTACATGGTAGCTATTGCAATGAAATGGAGGTTAAAGCTCTTTTTGTTAAGATTGAGGAGAACAGCCATGGTTTGGAAAGGCATTTGAAGGCGTTTTGGGAACTTGAATCCATTGGCATAAAGGACAAACAGGGAAGTACAGTGAACAGTGATGTTTTAGAGCAATTTGAAAAAGAGATTGGGTTTAGAGATGGTTGCTATGAAGTTGGCCTCCCTTGGAAGGATTCTTGCAAACCCGATTCAAACCTTCAGCTAGCTAATCGGAGGTTGGAGACTTCATTGTACAGGCTAAGAAAAAATGAGGAGTTGTTAATTGAATACAATGAAGCCATCCTAAGCTATGTAAGGGAGGGCTATGCTGAAAGGGTGCAAGGTGAGCTGGTGAGCCAGGAGGCACATTATCTGCCACACCATGCAGTGGTACGGCGAGACAAAACTACCACCAAACTGAGGGTAGTTTTTGATGGCTCAGCCAAGGGCAAAGGTGGTGTGTCCTTGAATGACTGTTTGGATGCTGGGCCAAATTTAAATGCAGATTTATTTTCCTTGTTACTGAGATTCAGGTTTGGTAGAGTAGCACTGACTGCAGATGTGAAGCAAGCCTTTTTGCAGATAAAGTTAAAACCAGAGGACAGAGATGCAGTAAGGTATCTGTGGGTGGATACTAAAGACTTGTTGGAAAATGAACCTAAGGTTCAAGCATATAGAATGAAGTCAGTGTTGTTTGGCCTCAGCTCTAGTCCATTTCTGTTGGCAGCTACTATGCAGTACAATTTTAAGAAATATTCTGAAGTCCATCCTAACACTATTGAACACATAAGGAAAAATTTTTATGCTGATGATTTGCTGTGTTCCGTGGATAATACAGAAATGGCTAAACAGATATTCATGGAGGCTAGAGCTATAATGAGGGAGGCTGGCATGGAGTTTAGAAAATGGCAGACTAATCATTCTCAATTACAAGAGTTTATGAGTCAGTCCTGTGTAGTACCTGATGCAGCAGAAAGTATTGAGGATTCTGGTATTAAGGAGTTGTGGGCAATAGACGCAAAGGTGCAAGGCATTGTTTGGCAGCAAGGAGAGGATTTGTTTACCTTTAATGGAAAATCTTTAGTAGAGCTGGCTGAGAATGAGACAAGGTGGACAAAACGTACAGCTCTTAGTTTGGCTTCAAAGGTCTTTGATCCTCTTGGATTCCTGGCTCCATTTGTGATAAAGTAAAAAATTTGGTTTCAGAGCCTCTGGGAAATTGGACTTGGTTGGGACCAAGAGTTATCTGATCATATGGTGGTAAGGTGGAAATATTGGTTCAAAGAATTGGCACATCTTGGAGACATTGAATCCCAAGATGGTACTTTGGAGAATTGAACAATAGTCCAGACAATTTGGAGCTGCACATATTTTGTGATGCAAGTGAGGAAGCCTATGCAACTTGTATTTATATAAGAGGCACATTGCAAGAGGAAGTAAGTTGCAGGTTGGTTGCTGCAAAGAGCAGAGTAGCACCTTTGAAAAGGTTTTCTGTTCCAAGGTTGGAATTGATGGGTGCAGTTATTGCTAGTCGGCTTGCAGTTACAGTGCAAAAGTCTTTGGCCCTCTATGAAATTCCAAGCTATTATTGGACAGACTCCACTATAGTTTGGCACTGGTTAAGAAGCCAGGCAAGGAAATGGAAACCATTTGTTGCCAATAGGGTGGAGGAAATTCAAGCGCACACAGATCCCAAGCAATGGAACTATTGTCCAGGCACCCAAAACCCCACTGATTTACCAACACGAGGAATTTTATTGAAAGATCTTGCACAGTCAAGTTTGTGGTGGAATGGGCAAGAGTGGCTAAAACTTGGAAGTGAAAACTGGCCTTCTAATCAGCCTATTGTAGGAGAATGCCAGGCTGAAGAAGCATGGGTGAGTGAGGTGAGAAAATGTACTGTGAACGGTTGTCAAGTTATGCAGCAGGACCCCATATTGAGGCTTGAGGACATTAGCAGTCTGAAAAGGTTGTTAAGAGTGACAGCATGGGTATATAGATTTACCAACAATATTAAGGGAGAAACAAGAAGGGAAGGAATTCTGAACAGTAAGGAGATTCAGCAAGTCAGGAAATACTGGGTGGTATACGTGCAGAAGGAAAAATTTGGTGAAGAGAGGGAATTGCTCACCAGCCGTCCATTACAGGAGGTAGACTACAGTTTTCTGGGCTTCCAGAGGAGAAAAGACATCCAATTTTGCTACCTTCTGGAGGGCACTTTGTGGACCTTTTGATCCTGGATACTCATCATAAGTTGTTAAATGCTGGAGTTAGAGAAGTGATAATAGAGATCAGACAACAGTTTTGGATTCCCAAAATTAGACAAGTAGTAAAAAAGGTCTTGCATAAATGTGTGGTTTGCAAGCGTTGGAGTGCAAAGCCTTATTATGAAAAGGTGGCCCCACTTCCAAGAGAACGGTGTGTCTATACTGTCCCATTTGATGTAGTGGGAGTAGACTTCGCAGGTCCAGTCTATGTGTATGAGCAAGGGGAGTCTAACAAAGGTTATATATATCTTTTCACATGTGTTACCACCAGAGCAATCCATTTGGAGTTGGTAAGCAACTTAAGTAGTGACGTATTTCTTTTGGCCTTTAAAAGGTTTGTGAACAGAAGGGGTTTCCCAAATAAAATCATATCGGATAATGCAAAAACCTTCAAAAAGGCTGCAAAGGAACTCCAAGAAGTTTGGTCCTTGCTAAAAGAGGAAGGATTCCAATCCTACTTTTCACACCAAGGGGTACAGTGGGAGTTTATTGTTGAGAGAGCACCATGGTGGGGAGGATTTTGGGAAAGGCTAGTGAGAAGTGTAAAGTGTCCATTAAAGAAAGTTTTAGCTAATGCTCATTTGAGCAAAGAAGAATTCTGCACTGTTTTATGTGAAGTAGAAGCAATGGTGAACAGTAGGCCTATCACTTTTGTTTATAACAGTATGCAGGATGCAGAGCCATTGACACCAAATCATTTTCTTTGTTGTAAACGATTAACATCAAGCCCCAGTGTGCCAGAAGACTTGCAGCCTATCCAGAGCACTCAAGGAGAGTTAACCAGAAGGTTCAGATACCTTGAAGAGCTGCAAGACCAGTTATGGAAGAGGTGGCAGATGGAATACTTGCCAGAACTCAATTATTACCCATCAGGCAATGTAAAGGGCTCCAATGCAAATTGTATCAAGGTGGGAGAAGTGGTAATGATTGAGGATGAAAGACCAAGGCAATGCTGGAAGCTTGGCATAATTGAAGAGTTGTTTGTTGGCAAATACAATTTAGTTAGGTCTGCACTGGTAAAGACTTCAGGAGGAAAATTAAAGAGACCTATACAAAAACGCTATGCTTTAGAATTCAGCAAAAACACGGATAGTCAAGATGAAATATTTGAGTTACAGCCTCATGGAGAAGGCTTGGCTAACCTTGCAGAAGGTAATGACAACAATGCCTCTTCGGTGGGGAGTGTTAAAAATCTAGAAGAAGAACCATTGTTGTCCCAAGGCGATATGATGACTAAGCTGATTGATGCAGCATTGCTTGTATATATTAAGTTAAGGTATATATATATCCAGTGCTGGGCACTTGCACAAACACTTGCGCAAAACGCAAATTGCGCAATTGCGCAAGTGTGATTTCGGTTGCGCATTTGTGTTTGCGCCAATTCTTGCGCAAACGTGAAAAAAAAACAAATATTAAAAATAGTGGATTTAGCTCATAAACACGTGACTGCCAGACAGGTGGCGCCGCCAGACAGCAGTGAGCACTCAGTATACCAACAACGCTAGTGAAACACGTTTGTTTGATTAGTTGATTTTAATTTTATTTCAGAGTTCAAACTACTAACTACTCTAGTAACTTCTAGAAACTTCATAAGTCATAACTACTGTCTATAACTAGTGAACCATGGACAGCCTCAGACACCAGTCTCTGTCCAGCCCCACCTCTGCCCCCAGCCCGGTCGGCAGCGACCAGCCATGGCTCAGAGCCTCACCAGGAGGAAGAGGACCTCAACAACCCCTGGCCCCACCTGGACACCTTCTTTGGACCTTTGACCAGCAAGAAGAGGGTGGTTGAGAGAGGAAGGGTGATCTACAGGGGCAGCATCATCTGTAAGAGGTGCAAGGCCAAGGTCAGCTTCAACACCATCAGCATGTACACCCTCAAGAGCCACTACCAGCATGTGAGTTTAAGATTATTTATAAATTTAAAATTTTAAAAAACTTGATAAGTAGTTAACTTTAGAAATTATTATTTATTAAAATATAATTAAATATTAAATAATAAATTATACTTTGTCTCAATTCAAACACTTCTGTTGTATATCACTGTCATTACAATATAATTTATAATTTTTTTTTTTCAAGGTTCACCCCAACCAGAGCAAAGACCTCGCTGCCATCACTGGTGGGTCCAAGCGCGGCCGGTCCCTCTCTGGCGACACCAAGGACTCTGGCTCCAAGAGAATGCGCCAGGCCAGCATACAGTCCTCCTTTGCTGGATCTGCCGCCTTCAACAATAGCAAGGCCCAGGACCTTTTGCACAGGTAAATAAATAATAATTATAAATCTTAATTTTATACACTAATAATTAATAGAATAATTCAAATAATTTATTAAATATATCAAATATTTATATGATATAAAAATAAAAATTCATTGTAAAGATAAGATAAAGACTTTCCTTACAATCATACCTAATCTTTTTTGTAACTTATGTTTTAAAATACATTTATTGAAAATGTTCAAAATGAATTTAATTTTCAACTTCTCCACAGGTTCATGGTTGAAGAGATGTTGCCCACCAAAACCACGGAGTCCCCATCTTTCATCAGGTTCCTCAAGTACCTGAACCCCAGCTTCAAGCTCCCCTCCAGGCGGACCTACATGAGGAACCTCAAGAAGAAGGCCGAGGCAGGGAAGACAGAGCTCACCTCCATCCTGGACGAGGTCAACTATGTGGCCACCACCGCTGACTGCTGGACAGCCCACAACCGCTCCTTCCTGGGCATGACTGCCCACTGGATAGAGCCCTCCAACCTCAAGAAGAAGGCCGTCCTAACCTGCAGGGAGGTGCCTGTGGCGCACACCTATGACGTCCTTGGCAACACCCAGGGGTCTGACATCATGAAGCCCAAGAGGTCCAGCCTGACCTCTGAGAACTTTGAGAGGTTTGTGTTCCTGAAGGGCAACATGGACCTGCTCACGATGGAGTTGGAGGAGGACTCTGAGGAGCTATGAAGTGTTTTTTTCTGTAATATGTGATTTCTTTTTTTTTTATTATTATTTATTTAACATTGTAATTTTGTATCTATTCTTTATTGATATATCTATGGATCGTGTGTCTGTTAATAAAGTCTTTTGATTTGATTTGATTTGATTTACTATAAATTTAATTTTATACAGGGTGTCCCAAAAAAACCGCACCTATTTTTTTTTGGAAAAACCCTATATATATAAATAGTTTGCGTTTGCGTTTGCGCAAGCGCAAGTTTCGAGAAGTTTGCGCATTTGCGCTTGCGCAAGGTATGGGTTTGGGTTTGCGCATTTGCGCTTGCGCAAGTGAATTTTCGTTTGCGCTGCCCAGCACTGTATAATAAGGGTGGGGCAAAAGTCTAGCCCCATAGGAAGTTTATAATGGAAAAGAAAATTTCGGCCTACCTTAATGTTTTAATTCAGAAATTACAATAGGTGTTCAAATTGACGTCCACCTTCTTCTAAACACTTTGTAACCCGGTTGACGCAAGACGTTTGCACATTCCTGAGGATGGTAATATTCGTTCTTATGGCTTCAAATTCTGCTGTATGGTATCCTTTAGCGCCTGTATTGTTCTTGGCCTGTTAACGTACACAACTGATTTAAGGTGTCCCCATAAGTAATCCAAAGGAAAAAATAAAAATAATTATAGACAAAAATTTTAGTCTATGTGAACATAAACCTCCTATGGGGGCCAGGCTTTTGCCCCACCCTATATCCATCTCGTAATTGTAAGGTTAGTGAAAAATTCACTTAATTTAGAGCTAGCATTTTTGGGCTCTTGTGGCATCATTGTTTGAGCACTCTTGTGGCATCATTTTTTGGGGCGCTGCGCGTCTTTTCTACTCGTTTGTGAAATGCCGTACTTCCAGGGTGTGGTCTTATAGAGAGCACTTGTAGTGCCTTGCACCACAAGATTATTCTTTATTAGTGAAAACTGCCACAAATTGGCATGAGTGAATTATTTAAATCTAAATAAATAAATACAAGTTAAATGTCTAGTGATCAAATTTAATTCTTAAGAATTCAGAGTGGTGTGACTAGACATGAGTGGGCTTTTAAGGATTATTTTGGCTGGTTGGTAAAATTATTAAGTAAAAACAAACTTGTGTGCAACGACAACACAAAGGAAGCCGTTTAAACATTATTCGAAAGCACCCCGCTAGCAAGCAAAGTTCCTTTGTGACAAGGTTGTCATTGTGGCTATTATTATTACTGTATTATTATTATTACTATTATTATTACTATTATTATTACCATATTATTATTACTGTATTATTATTATTACTATTATTATTACTATATTATTATTACTATATTATTATTACTATATAATTATTACTATATTATTATTACTATACTATTATTATTATTAGTATAATTATTAGTATAATTATTATTTGTATCATTTGTATTATTGCATATTCCTTATTACAATCAGTATTATTTGCAGACTGTTATATATTAGCCAAACGGGCCATTATTTAATCTCACCATTATAAGTCCATCAAAGTTGTTACGGGTAAAAATCCCCTTTGCATATACTCATTAATTGTTGTCAATAAAATATAAAAATTCATATTGATTTAATAATCAGTCCTTCCTTCTTTTATTAAAATTAACTTTGCGCCGCAGTGCCGGATGCCAATCTAGTACTTGGGCGCTGGTGACCCTGGCATATAGTTAATTATCTACGTAAACTTGTAAAGGTCTAAATAAATAAAACGGGACTCTTACAATTGGTGACCGTCTGACTTGGGTATATTCAACCGTTGGTCCCACAAGGGCTGCGAAGAGCTGTTTTTTGCTAAACTCCATTCCCTTTCTCACCCGGAATTAAGGCCACCCAAAAATTAATTGCAGCTAGGTTTTGTATGGCCAAGTATGCACAAAGATATCCGCAATTGGACTCGATCTTGCCTTCAATGTCAGCGTGCCAAAGTTCACCGACACACAAAGTCAGAAATTGGTACCTTTCCTTTGCCAAAGGCTCGTTTTGAGGCCATACATCTAGACATAGTCGGCCCCCTCTATTCTTCTCGAGGTTATACCTATCTTCTCACTGTCATTGATAGGTTCACAAGATGGCCAGAAGCTGTTCCTTTGACTTCTTGTACTGCTTCTGCAGTAGCTCACGCCTTTGTTTCATGTTGGGTTTCCCGTTTTGGAATACCTGCAACCATTTGCACAGACAGAGGTGCCCAGTTTGAATCGGCCTTATGGAAGGAACTCATGCTCCTTCTTGGGACTGAGCGCATCAGAACAACAAGCTATCACCCGCAATCCAATGGGGTGATAGAACGCTTCCATCGTCAACTTAAAAGTTCCTTGCGAGCCACTGATCCATCTACTACATGGGTGGACAGGCTACCTCTAATCCTACTCGGAATTCGTACTGCTCTGAAGACTGATCTTGCATGCTCTGCAGCAGAATTAGTTTACGGTACCACACTCCGGTTACCCGGAGAATTTTTCACACCTACACCCATTAACCCCGCATGTGATCCTGCTTCGTATGTTAAGACATTACGCTCTGTTATGAAGCAAATTCGTCCCACAGCACCTAGAACTTCCACTTCACAAGCTACCTTCGTTTCCCCTGATTTACAAACTTGCACACACGTTTTCTTGAGACATGATGCTCACCGCTACCCTCTTCACTGTCCCTATGATGGTCCCTTCCTTGTGCTAGACCGTAGACCCAAAACTTTCATCATTGACAAGGTGGGCAAGCGTGAAACCGTTTCTGTGGACCGCTTGAAACCAGCATACCTTGATTTTTCTCCAACAAAAGATCCTATCCTCCCTCAATCTTCTGTACCTCCACCTCAATACAGGTACAGCAACCTATCCCTACTCAATCTTCTGTACCTCCACCTCAAATACAGGTACAGCAACCTATCCCTACTCAATCTTCTGTACCTTCATCTCATATACAGGTACAGCAATCTACCCTTCCTAAATCCTATGTACCACCACCTCATCCGAGGGTACAACAATCTATCATCCCTCTTCCAATTCTCCTTCATTATCGCAACCAACTGTCTTTAAACCAGCCAGTGGCCCCATCGCACAGGCACCAAGAATCCCCTTCCCCCAATGTCCCTACTGCACCTGTAGCACCATCCATGCCTTCAGAACCAGTGCTGCAGGATATTGCCGTCCAAAAGCAAACAACGACTCGTTCTGGAAGAGTCATTCGTAAGCCAGTGCGTTTTGACATTTAAGTGGTTTTTTTTACCCCTGACAACCATGTTTTTGGGGGGCAGTACTTGTAGTGCCTTGCACCACAAGATTATTCTTTATTAGTGAAAACTGCCACAAATTGGCATGAGTGAATTATTTAAATCTAAATAAATAAATACAAGTTAAATGTCTAGTGATCAAATTTAATTCTTAAGAATTCAGAGTGGTGTGACTAGACATGAATGGGCTTTTAAGGATTATTTTGGCTGGTTGGTAAAATTATTAAGTAAAAACAAACTTGTGTGCAACGACAACACAAAGGAAGCCATTTAAACATTATTCGAAAGCACCCCGCTAGCAAGCAAAGTTCCTTTGTGACAAGGTTGTCATTGTGGCTATTATTATTACTGTATTATTATTATTACTATTATTATTACTATTATTATTACTATTATTATTACTGTATTATTATTATTACTATTATTATTACTATATATTATTACTATATTATTATTACTATATTATTATTACTATATTATTATTACTATACTATTATTATTACTATATTATTACTATATTATTATTATTATTAGTATAATTATTAGTATAATTATTATTTGTATCATTTGTATTATTGCATATTCCTTATTACAATCAGTATTATTTGCAGACTGTTATATATTAGCCAAACGGGCCATTATTTAATCTCACTATTATAAGTCCATCAAAGTTGTTACGGGTAAAAATCCCCTTTGCATATACTCATTAATTGTTGTCAATAAAATATAAAAATTCATATTGATTTAATAATCAGTCCTTCCCTTCTTTTATTAAAATTAACTTTGCGCCGCAGTGCCGGATGCCAATCTAGTACTTGGGCGCTGGTGACCCTGGCATATAGTTAATTATCTACGTAAACTTGTAAAGGTCTAAATAAATAAAACGGGACTCTTACACTCTCTTGCAATTCAGTTTGGTTGTTTAGATACAAGATTGTTGCATCGTGCAATAGTGCAGGTTGTGTTGTTGCTGCAAGGTTTAGAAAGAAGACCGTAAATAGTGCCCCTTTTGTTTTTTATCTTAAATTCATGCAACTGAGGCCTAAGGTAGGCCCACATCGAGTCAGCAACCCTGATCTTTAGATTGCCCTTCTATAACTCTTATTTTCTTAGTGTCGTGGTACAATTTCTGTTTTTCCTGTTGGCGTAAAACTCGTTGTTGTAACGTTTCATTTGGACATAACAGATCGAAAACCGAACGAATTCCAGGACCAATCATGAGTTTAGAAGGAGAGACCCCCGTCGCCGTGTGCGGTATTAGTCAATATTAAAAAAAAATTATCCAACACCACTTGCATTTCCTCCCCGTGAGAATGACGCAAGGCCGACTTGAAAATATGGATCATGTTTTCCTCGAGACCATTAGTAGACGGGTGAAAAGCACTAGACCGGACATGTCTAATGCCATTTAAGTGGACAAAAGAACGAAATTCCTCACTGGTAAAACAAGTGCTATTGTCAGAAACCAGAGCTACGGATAAACCCCATCGATCGAAACACGAACGGAGTAGGCGAACGGTAACACCCAAAGTAGTGGAAGCAGTTTAAAATTTTTCTACCCACCTAGAGTAGGCGTCCACAATGACCAGGAAATAAATGTTATTTATAGGACCTTCATCGTCGACATAAATCCTATGCCAAGGTATAGTAGGCCATTCCGAAGGATGAAGGGGACTTTGCTTTGGGAAATCTCTGTTCTCTAACCACTTTTGACAGAAACGAACCAACAATTCAAGCTCTCCAGCTAAACCGGACCACCAGAAATAAGCTCTAGCCAGCTCCTTCATTTTAGTTGCGCCCACTTGTTCAGAATGAAGTTCCTTCACTAAATTCGACCTGCCTTCATTCGGAATTATTACTCTATCACCCCGTAAGAGACAGCCATTTTGAATTGAGAGTCCAGACTGACGTTGATGGAAAGGCTGTAATTCACTCTCAACCTTAGTAGGCCAATCAACTGAGCAGTAATGAGTTACTCTAGACATAATAGGGTGACTCTAGACAGAATAGTGTTTGATTGGGTCCACGGCTCTATGTCTCTATCTGTACTGCAGTCTCTGGAGTAAAGTCCAAGAACTCCACCAAGTGAGCCCATTCGTTTGGATTTTCAAAAGGTAATCCACTTAGAAAATCAGCCGTACCTAGATGTTTGTCTGACCGATGTACTAAGTTGGATTTAAAGGCTTATAGACTCATAGAATCAGTGCCCATCGTTGAATCCTACCTGGGGTCATAACCGGAATATTTTTAGTACGTAAAAATAAACCCAAAAGAAGCTTATGGTCAATGATTAATTGAAATTCATGACCCCTTAGATAGAAATGAAATTTCTTTACTGCAAATACTAAAGCTAAGGCTTCGCATCCAAGTTGTGAATATTACTTTTCAGGTTCAGTTAGTGTCCTAGAGGCGAAACAGATAGGCGTCGCCTATCTACACCGTCAATGTGGTGAGATAGTACTGCACCAATTCCATAAGAACTGCTATCTGCTGAAACTACGAGAGGACGTTTGGGATCGTAATTGTGAAAAATACTCTGTACGAATTGGTCCCCAATTAACCTACCCCTAACATCTCCAGTTTAACTGCAGAGTACTTGAAGTGGACAGCTGGTCTTGAATTGTGAGAATTTCGGCGATTAAAGTGTGTAAAATTTAAAATAAGAAGAAATAATTATCATCGCAGGTTTCCCTGTAAAGGAATTTTTGTCGGCCTATTCTTACACAGAGCCGCCGAGAGGGCGGGGAAACCGGGATAAATCCCCGGGTCCCGGACCTCTAGGGGGCCCGGAAAGAGGGGATATAAAATCTAAAAATATTAATAAAGCAATTGATTAAACAACAGATAGGAAATATAATTAATGAACATACATTTTATAGAGATTATCATAGTCAAACTGAAACAGATAAAATATTATCTGCGGTCCACCAATGCCCAAGACCGACTGACAGATCTGGGAACTATTGTAACTGAAAGCCAGTTAGCCCGTACTTTAAATTTCATCAGAATCATTTACCACTTTGCTAGAGAGAAGGCAAAGAAAGTACACTTCTAATTATGAAAATCTTGCAGTAAACAACTGTTTTGCCTGCATGGACTGCAGGGCCGGATTAACCATTAAGCAAAATAAGCCCGTGCTTAGGGCATCAAGGGAAGGGGGGCACCACAGAAATTTTCCATTGTCGGATTTACCATGGATTTATTATACTATTATAATCGCGGCTTATAGCCTATAAGCTGTTGAAAACTGAATTATATATATTCATATATAGTATTTATTTTTTGTCATTGTTTGAATTTGTAGTGAACAACAACCCTTTTGAGAGAATAAATATATTTCGTTGTAATCACACACTTTACGCTTTGCGTTATTATTTTGTTTATATCAAATCTTTGAGCGCCATATTAAAAATACATATAGATTAAATATTTTCGTGTGCTATAGTAAATGTAAAAACAAGATTCAGTCATGCTGAACTTTATAAAATAATTGTAGAAGACAATATTGAGTGTGCCTTCCCAAATGTAGAAATTGCCTTTCGTATATTTTTAACATTAATGGTCACAAATTGCTCAGCTGAGCGTTCATTTTCTCAGTTGAAGTATATTAAAAATACCAACAGAACAACTATGCAACAAGGCAGGCTGGATGCCTTATCTCTACTAAGTATAGAAGCAGATGTGTTACGTAAGATTAGTTTGAGGATCTGATCAAAGACTTTGCAATTAAAAAAAGTAGGAGAAAACTTTTCAAATATAAATGAAGTGGAAGTATACAAAAATAAACATTATTTTCCATCTTACTGTAAGTTTTGTTTCATTTCAAAAAATAAAATTTTATTTTATGGTTTATTTTTGTTTATATTTTGAATTACATATATATGGGGCACCAAAATCTTTTAAGTGCTTAGGGCCTCTAAAGGTCTTAATCCGGCCCTGATGGACTGGTACTGCATTTGTAAATTGTATGGTGATAGAATTAATATAATTGAATCGAAAAATAAAATGGTCATTTTCCTCCGAGTTGTTTATTCATACTGTATGTTTTGAATAGTGACTTGGACATATAATCAGTTTGCTTGTTATGTACACAAAAAACATTCATAATAAAATACTGTGTAAACAGGGGGACCCATATACCAATCTTTTCACGGGACCCGAGGCAGCTCTCGGCGGCCCTGTTCTTACAATTAAAGTGCCAGTTATTTAAATATTTAATACTGTAAGTTTAAGTTTAGATTAAGTTAGGGTATTGACAACTTATGTAAGCAGCGCGATTTACTTTGTATTTAATATATAGTTTCGTAATTTAATGTTTCATTGTTCCTGGCTGAGACGGCCTTGCACTATAAAGGGGACATACATATTTGTTTGTAGAATCCTAGTCACGGTAACAGTTGGCATCCCCAGCTAAGATTTTTTTTTCTTATTTACTTAATATTTGTTATACTGTTCGGTTTTGGTTTCATTGTATGCACGTGTTTTCTTTTTAATTTTTCTTAATTTGATTTTGTTCTCGTTTTGAAAGCTTGATTTAATCATATCGTTTAGAATGATTGAAGAAGGAGCATTAGGAGGCATGACTGAGAATGAGAAGGGGCAGCAGTCCGTTAGATTAAAGGCAAGTGAGGGCTTGAATGAGTTTGATGGTGCAATGACTGCAATAGAGAGTTCTGTGCGAGAATTGCTGAATGAGGAAGGAACTGAAGGAAAGGATATGAAGCTAAAAGCTTTCTTTGATCGCATGCCTAAAGTGAAGAAAGGCTATGTAAGTAAGAAATTGGTTGAAGTAGGACGTGTGCACTTACCAGTGCGTCTGGAGAAAAGGGCTGCTCATTATTCTGAAAGCGAGAAATCTGAGTATGATTGCGAAAGTCCTGGTGAATGGAAATAAGTGCAGAATAAAAGGAAAAGGAGACTGAGAGATAAGGCTTAGCATGATTGTGAAAGTAAGTTTGGAAGAAATGATAAAGGTATTAAGAGCAGAAAGTACACAATGGATGGAAGTTCTAGTTCAAATTTTTCGAATGAGGAGATTCACTTGCCCAGGACGAACGTGTATGTGGAAGATTTTTATGCTATGAGAGATAAGGGTGTTTGTGCAGCGGATGCAGGGCGGATGGTGCTGATAGCGATTGAGAGTGAGAAACTATTACTGAAGAAAACTAAGTATGAACGTGAGCGTATTAAGGCTTCGAAGCCTTGGCCTTATGGTTTGGATCGTGTGCAAAAGGTAGAAGACTTTCTGGAAGACTTTGAGAGGTATGCAAGTGAGCAGTTTAGAAGTGATAAAAACAGATGGGCAGTGGAAGTTAGAAATTTCTTGGATGGGCATGCGAGACGTGTGTATTTTAGTGTGTATAAGCCGGTGTTAAGTATGAAACAGTTGTGTCTACTGTAAAATTAAAAGTTGGTGTAGTGAAGAACGACAGGATAATAAAGTTGTAACTCAACGTGAATTTTGGACAGCAAATATGAGAGAGAATGAAAAGCTGGGTGAATATGCGCTCTGGCTCCAAACACTGTATGAAGCAGCAGTGCCTGAGAGGGGGGGGGAGATAAACAGGCCTTGAAAGAACAATTCATGGGTACGATCCCTCCGGAGACGGCAAGGAGATTTAGAGCGCAAATGGGTAAAAAGCTAAGACGGAGAGATATAGTTTCATGGGCATTAGACGATGATGCTATAGGGGATATGGTGTACAGGAAGCAGGAAGAGGCACTCCCGTTACCGGTATGGGCGTTTGCACAGGAAGGACAAGCTAGCGCTTCACGCTCATATAGCAACGCATTTCAAAAAGATAGACTCCAACAGGGGGGTTACCAGTTGAGACAACCGCAGGTGGGTTACCAAGGCCAACCATCTACTGCTAAGAATGTGCAAACTAAGAGGGATTTGCAGTGCAAATATTGTAAAATAAATGGACACGTTATGAAAGACTGCTGGAAAATGAAAGTTTTGTGTTTGTTGTGTGGTAACCAGGGACACAGAGCTAGTATGTGTGATAAAAAGCGTGACGTAACGAGTGCTAGGGGTGAGAGGAGGACTGAAAGAGTGGTCTTATGTTATGGGTGTAATAATCCAGGGCATCGTGCGATTAGTTGTCCGGTGATGCTCAGATAAAACAAAGAAATCAGATCGGTAAGGCTAGAGAGACTATTGGTGAGCCTGGATAGATGGGAGCGAATAATGTGAGTGGGGCACAAGCAGAAAATTTAAATTAGGACGCTCCGATCTGGAGGTAACACGATCGGAGCGAGTGAATAATGAACGTGTGGGTGAAATGTACGAGTCGTGTGAAGTTCCCCGCACGGAAATGTTAGAATGGGAGCGAATTGTTAATAATTCTGACCTTAACCCAAATGCCAGTGAAGGACTGCGGATGTTCAGTGTGAGCAACGTAATTCATTACTACAGCGTGTAAAAAAAGACAAAGGAGAGCGAATGGTGGAAAATACGATTGGTACTTGGCTAATGAATGCGTAGGTTTGAAGAGTGGAAAACTGTGGAAGGTACCAGTGGAACTGAATTGTACAGAAACTGAAGCGATGTTGGATTCAGGTGCGCAGTTTTGTCTCATTAGCAGGGATGTTGTTTCTCGCATGTCCAACTTTGAAATTGGGGACAGTGTGCACATTAGGTTGAAAGGTATTGGAGAAGGAGATCGGTTGGTTGGGAAGGGTATGCTGACTGCACAGGTGGTAATTCATGGTATCGAATTTGGTATGTATGATTTTTATGTGGTAAATAACTCTTCATATGAGATCGTCTTGGGTAAAAACTTTTTTGTTAGTAAGGGTTTAATGATTTATGTGAGGAAGAGATGTATAAAACGTATTGGCCCCAGTGATGAAACAGACGAGTTGTATTTCAATAATGAACAAAACAGATGCGTTAGGGTAGTATCAAAGATACCAGTGTACGTTGTGGAGAGTATAGTGTTAGATAAGAAAAATTAGAATTTGGTTAAAGTCAGAGTATCGTGCGATGTCGTTAGGGCTAGGAGGAAGTGCGTGTCCTATGTAAGGAATTAAGAAAATGTCTTGGTTTTAGATGAATTTGTAGATCCAGAGTTAAAGGTGAAAACTGAATTGTGGCCTGGGTTAATTGACTGGGATAGTGCGGAAAATAAAGTATTAGTTCAGTGTAATTCCTCGAAAAAAGTGAAACTGAAAGAAGGAATAAGACTTGAAAATGACGAGAGTAGCCTGCATATAGGGACTTCGGTGCATAATGTAATATCTGGTGAAAATGAGGCGAGTGACTGGCGTAAAGAGGAAATGATGAAAGAGGTGCTATTGCCGGAGGAATTGAGTAAATATGAACGTGAAAAGTTGGAGCGAGTAATATGGAAGAACAAGGAGGTGTTGAGTAAGGGTGATAGCGATGTAAGACGTGCTGCTTTGACTTTACATAAGATAGAGTTGTATGATTATACACCATTATGTCAACGTCCGAGAAGATTTAATAAGGAAACTAGTTTGGAGATAGAACGCCAGTGTAAGGAATTATGTATGCTTGATATAATTGAGCTTAGTAAGTCTGCATGAAGTTCGCCTGTGGTGCCTGCGCGAAAGAAGGATGGGTCGGTTAGAGTGTGTATTGATTATCACTGGGCAACACGTATTTTATTGAATGATATCTGACACTTGATTCTAGGTAATTTGGGTGCGCTGAATACGAATTTCAACTCGGTTTGGCTCTATCAGGTCCTGATTCTTGTCGACAGCCTATGTGCCATTTTCCAGATTTTTCAAATTAGGACTAAAAAATTAAGTCATGTGTTAAATTTTTTTTTCAAGTTTCATGAATACAAGCAGTTCAAACTATAGTAAAATTACATTATAACGATAGAAATGACTTAAAATAAAAAAACAAACAAATATGAAGCTTTCACTGTGGCAAAAATTTTCTTTTGTAAGACTTTCTAGCGTATTTGCTTGTTGATGGCAGGTCTCTTTTCAAGCACCAGCAGTAATCAGCCATCATGTGGGATCCCAGCGGCCTTGGTACCGTTCCTCCATAATTTTGATATCTTGGTGGAATCTCTCCCCTTGTTCGTCACTTACATCACCTAAATTACTTGGAAATTGGTCAAGATGGCTATTCAAAAAATGCATTTTTATGCTCATATTGCAACCTAACTCTTTGTAGTCCTTAAAAGTTTTTTACGATTTCTTCGTAGTTATCTGCCCTATAATTGCCTAAAAAGTTTTCTATCAAGTCCACGAATGAGAACCAGCCATTTTTTTCGCGTTCATTCATGACATTAGGAAAATTGCTGTCTTTAATCATTGTTCTTATTTGTGGACCGTCGAAAATTCCCGCCTTGATTTTTTCATAACTTAAACTTGGAAATTTTGAAGTTATGTATTTGAAACACTCGCCGTTCGTATCTAAAGCTTTTACATATTGTTTAATGAGGCCTAGTTTTATATGCAGAGGAGGAAATATGATTTTATCTCTGCTCACTAAAGGTGGATTAATTACGTTTTTTTCTCCGACAGTAAGTGATGTTCGTGCTGGCCAGATTTGTTTGAAATAATGTTCTTCCTTGGCTCTGCTGTCCCATAAGCAAAGGAAGCAGGGATTTAGTATACCCTCCTTGTTGTCCTAGCAGAAAATTAACCATTTTTAAGTCAACACATATGATCCACTCGTGCTCCCTATATTTGATAAGATTTAAAACCTTTTCTATATGTTCATACTTTTCTTTTAATTTTGTTGAGTGCCCAATCGGTATCGAGCCGTATAGATTGCCATTATGCAACAACACACACTTAAGACTTCTTTTCGAACTGTCTAAAAACAAGCGCCAATCATTTGCATCGTAAGACTCAACCCCCATCTTCTTTAACAAACCAACTATGTCGCAGCAATATACTAAACTATCCTCTGTTCTAAAATATTTAACAAGTTCTTCTTCTCTTTTTCTGTAAAATGAAATGTATGTGTTTGAAGTAAGCAAGTTTTTTCTTTAAGTCTTGAAGCTAAAATTTCCGCAGCCTTTTTGGCAAATTTAGATCCCTTACAAGATCATTCAACTCGGCCTGGTTAAACTTTTGCGGATCGTTTTGACTTTCAAATACGCTGGGGTCAAATCGGTGTCTGACTCCTCAAAGTGCATGACAATATTTTCAGGAACATCTTCAACTAATTCTTGAGTTGGCAGACCTTTAAATTTTGGAATGGGGATCTCATTTGAATGTAGCACAGGTCGTATCGCGTGTCGAAATTTGGGTACTCGATACAATGTTTATTTTTCTTAGTGAAGCCCGAAGTCTTGACAAAGCAAAGGTAGCAATCGGTCTCATGGTTAGTAGGCTCTCGCCACACCTGATATGGAAAAAAAATTGTAAAGCGTTAACAAAAGCGACGAGAGACTTGTTTTTATGAATTTTATCAAAAGTTATCACCCAAACATTTAACATTTCTATGTGTTTCAACCTTATGCAATATTTGAGATTCTTATAAACATTTTCTGTAAATTTTTGTTTATGTACCTAAGTTACAATTACATTTAGGTAAGTTACAGTATACTAGTGATTAAATTACGTAGTTTTATGAAATCATAAACTTACCATCGGAACTCCAAAAGGTATTTTTGAATCCGAACCCTTCGTCCAATGTCGCAGTCTTTCAATGCATATAGTGCAGGCTTTATGTGGAGCCCACGATTTATCTTGGTCCCCCAGTTTTATGCCAAAATAAGCTAAGTAAGCTCTTTTTACGAAGTCAGTTATATTTGCTCGTTGATGTGGAAGTGTAAAATTTCCACATATATAACAGAAGGAATCAGGGTTGTTTTGCATTTGAACTTTCTAGTGCTTGATGACTATTGCTTGATTGTTCTGCTAATTTGTAAAGGTATTTAAAGCCCTTAATTCATATAAATTTAAGAAAATCTGAAATATAAACACAAAAATTAGTTTAAATAGGTACTTATTATGAAATAGGTACTTACAATCTATGAAATTAAACTAGAAACACGGATGAGTAGGTACAATATAAATTACGTCTAATTAAATCAACTATATTAAATCACGATGACAAAATTACTCACTAAATCATATGCCAATTCAAAATTATGTTAATGCCCAAACTTAATTAACTAACTCAACTGACTGACTGACTGACTGACTGATTGAATTGACTGATTAACTCTGGAAACGAGTCGCTTTTATATATTTTAGTTGTCCCTCTAGAATACTCTACAGAGAACAGGAACGCTCGAGAAAATTTTAGAATTCTATGATATTTTTAGCTTAATTTACTAATATTAAAATGGGTTAAAATGACAAAATTTAAAATATTTTTAGGGTGTTACATATAAAAATATACATAATACAACAATACCATAACAATAGGTACAAATACCTAGATAAAAACCTAGTTGCATAATGTGTAACTGCAAAAAGACAGCGAGTATTGAGAAAAAAACCTTTTTATGAATACGACGAAAGAGGAGGGGTGTTGAGCAAAATCAGGACCTGATAGAGCAAAACCGAGTAAAAATTCGTGCTCAGCGCACCCAAATTACCTAGAACTAACTGTCAAATCTAATTCAATAGACAAAAAGTTGAAATTTGTTCCCCAGTGTTATTGACTACAGGAGAGTGAATGCAATAACGAAAGATGATAAATTTCCTATGCCTAATTTGCAAGAATTGGTCTTTAGCATGCATGGTATGAAATATGTTACATCATTAGATTTTGTGTATGGATATTATCAAATATCACTGGAGGAGAGCAGTCGGGATTTCACTGCATTTGTCACTGAGCATGGGCAGAACCGGTTCAAGTCGGTTTCATTTGGGTTGAAAACAGCGCCTTCCGCCTTTCAAACAGAAATGTAAAGAGTGTTAGATGGTTTTACATGGACGAAAGTTGTTGTGTACCTTGATGACGTGTTGATAATGGAGCGAAGTGTTGATGAGCATATAAAGTTACTGGATCTGGTTTTGCAAAGGTTGTTGGATGCTGGTATAAAAATAAAGCCTGTTAAATGTAAGTGGATGAGTGAGGAAGTGTCCTTTTTAGGTCATATTATAAGTAGTAAAGAATTGAGTAAAAAGCCCGAGTATATACATCAGGTGATTAATTTTGGAAGACCACTTGATGTGGGAGGGGTGAGAGAGTTTTTAGGGTTAGTAAATTTTCAACGAAAATTTATACCCCATTGTTCCAAAATGGCAGAAACTCTGTCTCGGTTAACTGCAGGTAAAAGGAAAGACAAAGTAGTTTGGACAGAAGAGCGTGTGAATGCATTCAAAGCATTCTGAGAATGCTAATATGTTAAAGTTATTCGTGGATGCGTCAAGTGACGGTGCGGGTGCGAGCTTGGTCATATTATAAGTAGTAAAGAATTGAGTAAAAAGCCCGAGTATATACATCAGGTGATTAATTTTGGAAGACCACTTGATGTGGGAGGGGTGAGAGAGTTTTTAGGGTTAGTAAATTTTCAACGAAAATTTATACCCCATTGTTCCAAAATGGCAGAAACTCTGTCTCGGTTAACTGCAGGTAAAAGGAAAGACAAAGTAGTTTGGACAGAAGAGCGTGTGAATGCATTCAAAGCATTCTGAGAATGCTAATATGTTAAAGTTATTCGTGGATGCGTCAAGTGACGGTGCGGGTGCGAGCTTGGTTCAAAAGCAGGAGGGTATAGACAGAGTTATCTCGTATGCATCTACTACATTTAATAGAGCGGAGCGAAGCTACTCAGTAATAGAACGTGAATTGACGGCGATGGGGTTGACAGCAAAATTCTTTAGACCATTCTTACTTCGGCGCAAATTTATATTGTATACTGATCACAGGCCGTTGATTTATTTGACTAGTATGAAAATGATTGGCAGCAGGCTTGCACGGACCGTGACGGACGATGGATGATTTGAGTGAGTATACTTTTGAAGCGCGATATTATTGAGGGTAAGAGTAATGTATGTGCTGATGCGATGTCTCGACAGCAGAATCATTGGACTAGAGATGAATGGTATGAGGTTGAACTGAGGAATGAGCTGCCAGAAGGTTTAGAAGTAATTAAGGAAGTGGCTGGTGGAATGCAGTCTATGTTTGAAAGTTTGAAGATAGTTTTGAACGAGCAACAAATTGAGAGAATGCCTGATAGTTTGCAAGAGTTTAGAGAAAAAAATGACGGATGAACTGTTGAAGCATACTAAATTGCACAAGTTGAATAAGGGTGGTAGGAGTTTGAAAGAATTGAAACACATGAAAGATGTCAGAGTAATGCCAGACATGAAGGTTTTACTTATGGTTGGTGATATGTTTAGAGTTAAGATTTGGGTGCATTTTATCCCTGAATATTCAGTTACGTACACTGGATTTCGTGTTAAAGGTGAGGAGGGGTTGAAAGAAGTCCATTTGCAGAGTTTGGGAGGAATTCACTTTAATCCTGTAAAGAAGGTGAGCGAGTTTATGAAAGATGTAGAAATGGTAGGGCATGTAGATCAGAAGGAAGTAGAAATGAGTAAAAAGGATATGGAGAGAGGAGAATTGGAGGAGGATTTAATGTCATTAAATTTATTTATGAAAGAAGTTGGACATGAGAGAGAGAAAGAGTTGGAATCTTGTGGCCATGAAGGTGGCCCAGTATCGTGGTCATGGGTCACGGTAGATAGATACAAGTTTTGTACGTTTCTGGACATGGAAACTGTAGTATGTTTAGTGAGAGAGAGTGTGACTAAGTATTTGTGTGATAAAGGAGTAGAAGGAAAATTTGAAGAAGTGTGTGCCAGTTTACAAGGACTTGGTGCGAAATTCAATGTGTCAAGACTGGTGAAACTTAAAGTTAAGAATGCGTGTGGCGAGTATGAGTTTCCTTTTGCGATTGTAAATGATACTATTATACCGGTGTGTTTTCTACTTGGAGAGGGCTGATACAGTATTAGATTTTAGAAACGTTACAGTTAGTTATGGAAATGAATCGGCAATTAACATCTGGAGTGTTCATTTAGAATATAATGAGAGGGAAACACTGCGTTGGTTATGGGAGAACTTTTTATCTTTGGATGAAGTTGATAGTTTGCAAAGTAGGGTAAAAGTTTTAAATGAAATTCGAAAAAGAGTTCTGAGTGGAGAAGAAATGGACTGTAATAATAAAAAAATTAAAGAGTAGCTATATGCCCCATAAGCAACATCTGAGTGTGATTCAAAATGTTTTAGTGAGGTGAGATGAGAAAAAGAAAATGTTGGCTGCAGTTGTGGATTTTCAATTGCTAATTCATATACTGTAGTTGTGATGTTTCATGTGTGTCTTGCGCATGTTGGAAGGGACAAATTGTGTGATTTAGTGGGCAGGTATATATGGCATCCGAGGTTTGGTATGGTAGTTCGGGATGTATGTAGGACATGTGAGCAATGCCAGAAGATGAAAGTGAGACATATGGTGACGTTTCCTTCAACTTTAAAAGTGATAACAAGGTCGTATGAACTTGTGGCTGTAGATGTGGTTGCATTGCTGAAGACGTTTACTGGGTATATTGGTTGTTTGATTTGTGTGGACCATTTTAGTAAGTTCGTACATGTGCAACCAGTTCGGAATAAGGGTGCTCAGTCGGTGCCGGATTCTTTTGAACAAATGTTGAAATCACTGTTGTTGTTGGTGGTGGTTAGCCGATCAGCCCACCCTGATCGAGCAAGCCGGCGGCACGCAGGTAACCGATCACCCTCTCTGGAATGGACCAGAGGTTCAGCGCACTCGTGATGTTGTGTTCTGTTCTATGTTGTGCTAGAGCGGTACAGTCTGTCATAATGTGTTCAATTGTTTGTGGTGTGTTCTGGCACAGGTGGCAGGTGTCGTCTGTGGGGTTGTCTAGTCTGTGTTTAAATGTCTGTAAATTTGGTTGATGTCCACATCGGAATCGTGCTAAGTTAACTCGATCCGATCTGCTCAGGCTGGTCTCTGACCTGTCAATGGGTAGCAGCTTCGCACCTAGGACCGCATTTGGACCGAGTCGTGTCAGTGCTTTGTGGGTTAGGTGTGTGTATGTATGTGTTTTCTGTACGTGTGATGTCTGTGGGGCGTGGTATGGAATGGAGTATTTGATTATAATGTCTCGCTGGTGTTATCTTAATGGTGCGAGGTGTTGGTGCATGATTGTACATGTAGTGGCAAGGGTGTTGTGGGTTAGTTGTCGCTGCTGCCATGAGTTGTGTTCCCCTCATGTCTAAATGTTCCCTAACTTTCATTATTTTTGTTTCTGTGCGCAGGTGTTCTATTGGTGTTGTTTGAGTACATCCTATAATGATATGAAGTGCGTTGTTTTGTATTGTCTGGAAGGTGTTTATGTGTGTGTTTGAGATAATGGGTGCCAGTAGCGGATTATAATGGGGGCAAAGGGGACATTTGCCCCCGGCCCCAGATGCTGACCGGCCCCAAGATGCTGACCGACCCCAAGAAACTATGCAAACGCTATAATCTACCGTTGAAATAATTGGTCGACCGTGAGGAAGAAAAAAAATTCTAGATTCCGCTTCTACAAAACCTAGTTTAGTATCCCATTTATGTGAACAAAGTATACATTTTCTGTAATCACATCTTTGTTTTAGTTTCGTTTTCTGTTGATCATCACTCATGTATGATGTATCAGGTAAAGAATTGTGTTTTTCTAGTGTTTTTCTAGTGACACCGGCCCGAAAATATTCATTGCCCCCGGCCCTAACAATGCTTAATCCGGCCCTGATGGGTGCCCAGCATGGGCTAGCATAGTCTATAACTGAGCGAATATATTGTTTGTATATGAGTGATGTTGTTTCGTGCTGGTGTCCAAAGTTTGTGCCTGTTAGTACCCTAAGCGTGTTAAGTCTTGACGTACATTTGTTTTTAATGTCCTGAATGTGGTTTGCAAAAGATAATGATGTGTTGTATGTGACTAGTGATGTAAAAAAACCGTTTTTTTTATGTCCATGTTGTTTTTTTTGTTTTTTTTTTCGTTTTTTTTGTTTTTTATTGTTTTTTTTGTTTTTTTTGTTTTTTTTAATAATTAATATAGATATTGCCAATTTAATTATAAGGTATACTTTTGCAATGATATATATTATAAAAATAGATAAATAAATAATAAAATAGGCCATATGGTACCAGTATAGAATGTCCTTTTCAGCCTATTTACAGAAAAAAACTGGTCTCTTTCTTGCACTGAAAGTCTTGTATCTTGAGATCCGTTAAACTTGCGAGAACACTGGCTGGGAGCTGACTGCCCATTGTCCAACCTTTCCAGGACTCTCCCATCCATGCCTCGGATTTTGAATCTCCCACTTAACTATCCTTTAGACCCGCGATGACATATTTTCCCCCCGAGACCATCCATATATACACATACACCCATATACATATATACCAATATATACATAAATACTTATATACACATATTTATATCTATTATATACCCCATACACATGCATACATCCAGAATTCCAGATACATACGCACGCATACTCACATATATACATACACAAACTCATACACCTCTATTTCGCCTTTCATTACCTCCGAGATCATTTAGCACATACAGTAATATCCATACAGCCAAAAAAAACTGATTAAGCACAGACAGAGCAGCAAAGCTAGTATTTATATCCCAAAATGCAAAATTCCAAGAAAGTGAAGTAAAACATGGTGCTACATTGGCTTCGTCAACATCCAAATCTGCAATAACAATAAGTACCAGTACCTGTGATATTGAAACTATATGCTCTAATCAATCTAGTGATATTGATTCTTCAATGGAAATAGAATCAGATAATGAAAGTTAAACAGCATTAGGTTAACACAAAGGTTAAAGAAAGAGATGAATATTTTTATTTTTTTTATTTTTCTATTTGGAATATATATATATATACACACTGGTATTCTTGCCAATCACAATTATATATATTGTTTTATACCAGTATTATGTATTTTTGATTATGTATATTATACCAGTACCTGTGATATTGAAACTAGCATATATGCTCTACCCAATCTAGTGATGATTCTTCCATGGAAATGAAGGTTAAACAACATTAGGTTAACAAAAAGGTTCAAAAAAAGGTGAATATTTTCCTTTTCTATCTGGAATATATATACTGGTACTCTTGCCAATCACAATTATGTATATTGTTTGAAACGAGGAAGAATGTTTTATGTTCTAGTTAAAAAATATATATACATATAAAAAATGAGGGTTTGTTTTCCTTTCTATTATATACTTTTTGCGTGATTCAGTTTTTCTAAAAGATGACTATATATACTAGGTATAACCGTATAAGCATGGTAGTATAGTAAATTATAGGTAATACTAATATACTTATTAGATTAAAGGAAGAAAAATATGGAATAAGTTTAAAACAATAAAAACAAAAAAACAAAAAAAACAGACTATCTTCGTTTTAAACAAAAAAACGACAAAAAAAACAAAAAAAACGACACAATAAAAAACGACTCACATCACTATATGTGACCCCAAGTATTTTGGTCCTGTGAGTGTGTGGAATGTTGGTGTTGTTTAGTGTAATCTGTGGAGTTATCTGGTGTTCTTTTGTGTTGCTTGTAAGCAAGGTGATGGTTGATTTTGTGGGCGCTACTTTGAGTCTATGAAATCACTGTTGAAGGTACCGGTGCGAGTCTTTAGTAATAATGGCCCTGAATTTCGATCATGTATGTTTGGAGATATGTTGAGCAAGTACGGAATACGGCATGTATGCTCTAGTCCCTATAAACCTGTGTGTAATGGAGCGGTTGAGCGAGTGAATGGGACTATAACAGAGTTTTTGAGAAATTTGTGTGGGACGAGTGGTAAATGGGATGAGGGGTTGACAAAGGCAGTAATGCTTTATAATCAAACTGTACATTCACAGACTGGTAAGCCACCTGCACAAAAATTAGCAGAAGGGACCCTGGAACGAGGCAAGCTGTTACCTATTCCCTTTGATGAACAACTGACTTAGCTTGAGGGTCACTCTAACTTCATCCCCTTTGAAATAGGCATGAAGGTTCTTAGGAAGTTAATTACTACAGATAGAACTTTGAAAATGAAAATGAGTGAGATATGCCGGTCCATATTCAATTAAAAAAGTTATGGAAGGGGAGTTTCATATGTTGTGGAAGATGAAAGTGAATGTTTGAGAGTGCATCATACACACCTGAAAATGTTTGGGGAACCGCCAAAATATTTGGAAGAGTACTTCGAGCGATAACATATGATAAAGGAGTCGGGAAATTGTGTAGATGAATATGAGGGAGTGATAGAAAGATGGTTGGTGAAGCCCGTTAATAACGTGGAGAGTATCAATGTGTGGAGAGAGTAAGATCAAAAGAGTCACGCCTGCGATTGAAGGACAACGAAAATTCTCGCTTTGTGAAGATTACACGTAGATGCAACTGGGAAGAGTCGTCTGAAAACGAGACTCGAGTAAATAAAGTTAATAAAAGAACGAGTAAGAGAAAATTGTTTGGTAACACAAGTTGCACGAAAGGTTTTGAAAGGAGTATGACATGGCTGAATCGTGTGCTGAGGTGGAAAAGGGATATGTCGGTACAAACGGAAGACACCTTAGAATGTTTCGGTAATGTGAGACTAGCTGAGCTGATCGATGTGGCTGTACAAACCGATATAGTTTTAGATGAAAGCTTGTAAGGAAGTGAATGAGTGCGAGAAAGATCCAGTAGAGGATGAGGATGTTAAAGAAATGAAATGGGATTATTCGGTTATTGCGAGTAGCTCTTATTTGTGGCAAGGGACCATGAATGAAAAGTGTGAGTCAGAAAGGAGGGTAAGGCATTCCTCAATGAATAGTTTTAATGGCGAACAGTTTGGTAGCAATGAGGTGGATATGTATGAGTTAGAGGATTCGGTGTTTGAGGGAGATGATTTTGGTGATGAGTGCGTGCAGAGGCAGGATAAATGCTTGAATATTAGAAGGGTTAGTTGTGTGGTTCCAATGGATAGATTGTCTATTAGTGGGAAAATACGTTTTGAGGAAATTGAAGGTTATGCGTGTACTACCAGTCGAATGAACATCAACGTGAATCAGTCAGAGAGAGGAGTTAGCGAGAATGTGGATCATAAATCAGAAAGGATTGAGTGTGTTAGAACAGAGAGTGAACAGACTGAAAGTGCAGTGTGTAGTGAGAAGTTGGAGCCGAAATCAGCTCCTAGAACTCGTCCTAAGGGTACTGTGCCAGAAATTTCCAATGTGAAAGTACATCCAATTGAGTATAAGGTTAGGCATAATAGACATGTTTTCTGTAGCATTTATTTGATATTATCGAAATTATATTTGGATTTTTTTTTTACTCTCTAATTAAACTTGTATATAAACTTGGATATGAAGAATAGACTCCTGTATCTAAATTTGCATATCATAGACAGTAAGAATTTATAATGTATGGAGAAAATAGCATTAATTATTTTTTATAAGGTACTTGTATTTAGTATTGGCAGTAAATAGTAATTAAATTAACGTATGGCTGTCTTTTATTTAGAACTTTAAAATAGCTAATGGTTTTTTATTGAGATTAGGGCACTGGCACGGTTATCATCATAAAGGGAGTATCCAGAAAGAAAATTTTTATGAATTAATTAACAGACCCAAAGAGAACTAACCGCCACCTTACAAGATTGCGCCATTTCTGGATGAAATGCTTGGTGAACAGGATCAATGCCAGTGAATGTTCATGCAGAAATAACTACCAGCTTACACGGTTGCGCTATTTCTGGATGAATTGCATGGTGAATAGGATCAGCGGTAAAGAATGTTCAAGGACACTATTTCATGTTTCTTATCATATGAAGATGAGCAGATGCCTGGCAAATAAATGGTTGGCTACATGTAACTGATTCGCTGATTTTTATGTTATTCTAAGTTTATTAATTAAAGAGAAAAAAAAAAGAAAATGGCTGAAAGTGTATGGAGAAATTTTCTTTCTGAAAATGTTTGGGTCCCTGTTTTTGTTCAACAATTGAATTTATTTTATATTTCCTATTATAACTATTTAAGTGTCTGTATATTGCGATTTTGGATAGCATATTTGTATGGGTACCTATTTACTGCTCGTGTTTCTAGTTAATTAGGGCAAAGGGAGTGGGCTTACTTGTAAATATGTATATAATTGGGTATGTTCTTACGTATCAGTGTAATTACGTGTATCGATGATGTAGGTATAATAAATGTACAGGCTTATTAATATTGGTAACCTAATAGTTTTGTATAGGTAAATTGAGTATTCCGTAACATTTTTCCTTTTTTTTTTGTATTTAAAGAACTTGCAATAATTTATTAGGGAAACCAACTTGTCCGTGTCTCATGAGTGTGCGAGTGTGCTATAGAATGTATAGTTAGAATTAAATTTTATTTCATTCTTAGGGTGGGGAAGTGTAACAGGGGGCATGCAGTGATTTTTGGATGATCCGTTGGATGGTTGGTTGTATGGTATGTGATACGTGGCTGAATCTCGTGCGTGCTTGGACTTTTGGATTTTGGTTGCTTGAAAGCGGACAGCTGGTCTTGAATTGTGGGAATTTCAGCGATTAAAGGGTAGAAAATTTAAAATAAGAAAAAATAATTATCAGCGCAGGTTTCCCTGTAAAGGAATTTTTGTATTAGCAATATTAGATTTGGTCGGATAGAAACGGCACACTGTAACACCAATAATGTAAGAGTTGTCCTCTGCAAAAGAGGACACGGAGTTGGGAGCCAGACCTCGCAACTTCTCGCAAGTTCTCTGTAAATAAACCCCTATTCGTACAATTACAGTGCCAGTTATTTAAATATTTAATATAGTAAGTTTAAGTTTAGGTTAAGATAAGGTATTGATAACTTATGTAAGCAGCCTGATTTACTTTGTATTTATTAATATATAGCTTCGTAATTTAATGTTTTACTGTTCCTGGCTGGGACGGCCTTACACTATAAAGGGAACCTACATATTTGTTTGTAGAATCCTGGTCACGGTAACAATAGTGTCAGCCAAGAGATTCCGGAAATGTTCCAGAGCGGATAGAGTAAATTGAAGTCCACGGTAGGGTTCTTCACAAAATTAGGTTAGGGTAATTTACCGTAGCCTTTGTTATTAAACTATAAGCTGATGCTAGGTCTTAGATCACAATGTAGACCTAATCTAACTGGACCTAGTTTAAACTATTATCACTAAACTGGGGCTTGGAAATACAACGGTTCACTTATCGAGTGTTATTAGATAAATTCTGGTTTCCTCAGCCAGGCCTGGGTTGTTTGGGAGTCCTCCTTCTATTTGTTTAATTTAGTTGAGCGCTCTTCAAAAAGCTGGATTTGTTTCTTCCGTTTCAAGGTCCCCGTTCGCCATGCCGCTGTTACCGCATGTTCTCTTTTCTTTTTCCTCCAGCTTTTTTATTGTTGGTTGGTTGCTGGCAGAGATGACACGATCTTGATCTTCAAGATCAGATCGTGATCTTGAAGATCAAGATCGTGATCTGATCTTGATCTTGAAGATCACTTTTATTATGGTGAGCTTGATCTTGATCTAAGATCACTTTATTTCTTGTGATCTTGATCTTGAAGATCACTTTAGACTTCAAGATCACTTTTAATTTCAGATTCTTAAATATGCCGCTATGCGAATGTCATTTTTTTTTGTCCAAGCGACATCTGGTGGCAACTTTGTTCAACACCGACTGTTTATGTTTTCTGTTAGTTGGGTGACTTGCGTCATGCATGGGCTCATGGAAGGTGTAGTTGCTGTGGAATTTAGGCTCGTAAAAAGTGTAATTTACTGTGCAATTATGTTAAAAGTGTTCTATTAATATATTATATATAGGCATAAAATATAGCCTATAGGTCCGTATTCATAATAAATTAATTCTAAACATATTTTATTTACAGATTGAATTTTTTAATAATGAGTGCAATTTTACAACTTCAACAGGCTCCCAAGGGAACCAAATATTCTAGGTTGTCACCAGAACAGTATTCAATATATTTAGATAACAATGTTGGTAATAAGGATCAATCTGTGCTATTGAACGGAAAATATTTTCAAATTGTCGAAAAAACTGGAAACAGTATCAAAGTTATTTGTAGGCAGTGTATAAAGAAAACTACAATTCTGTCTGCTGGCCTCGACTCAACAAGCAATCTTCTGAGGCACCTCAGGGTTAGTACTACTTAGTAATAGTAACTAAGTAGTATTAGCACTTCATATGGTTCAAGTCATATTTTAAGTGACTGGTGCCATACAAGACTAATGCTACATTTACATAGACGTCCATTTGAATATATTGTGCCTTCAGATATTAATAGATTATGGACTAGTAACTACATTAAAAAACTGTCGATATCCAACTATAATAAAACGCCAGGTGTATCTGTCTTTCTCTCTGTCTGATCCATGTCTGTAATTTCTCCTATTTTTACTGAAGGACGAAATTCGGCTTTCAATTTAACATAGGATAAAAATGCACTGATCATGGTGAAAATAATTTTAGTTAAAGATAACAAAATTTTAGAATCTTGTTAAGTATTAATTTCAACTAGAAGTTTGATACTCTGATAAATATTATACAGGGTGTTCAAGAAGTCTCTCCGCATGATAATAATTTATTTCTTGTGCAGAAACTACATTCGGATCTTTTGGGGAATATGAATCGGAGAAGAAATCTCGCAAGCGTCCAGCTAAAGAAGAAGATGCCAGCGGCAGCAATGCTGGCCCTGCCAAAATTGCCAAGCAGTCACACTAAGCATGTTCCACATTTCCAAGCAAAACAGGACCACCAATATGCAAGGATATCCTTGAAAAGAAGATTCTCTCGCTGTGTGGCTAATGGGCTCCTACCATTGAGCCTAGTTGAACTACATGAATTTAAGGATCTTCTTTCATGTCAGTATAACTCAAATATTTTGCTATTTTTTCCATAGCTAATATCTGATTAAAATAATTAATCATATTATTTGTATGAACATTAGACTATCGCTAGCCTAGCTAAATATTTTGATATTTTTTCCATAGCTAATCTATTGTATTGTTTTAATTTTAAATATTTTTTTCAGACGTCAACCCGGCTGTTCAGGTGCCATCTAGACGCACCCTGGCTAGATCTCTTGCAACAACAACCAGTACAATGAAGGAAGACATACAAGCAAAACTGGCAGCAGTTGACCATGTGTGTGTTACATGCGACATATGGTCAACTAATCACCGCAGTTTCATTGGAGTCACTGCGCATTGGGTATGCTATTGATTTAGTGTATTATTTTTATATAATTGATAAATTGACCATTGGTGATAGACTGATAGTCTGATAGACTTATAGTATAATCTTTTCAATTATTCGACATGTGTTCCTCATTCATTAATTTGGTGAGTCTTCATTTTGCTGTGATTCACAGTAATTTCACACTAATTCACTGATTCTGTCATCTGTCATTGTGTCTGATTCACAGCAAAATGTGGAAGAGTCCATATTCACAGGCTGTGAATATGGACTCTTCCACATTTTTCTCTTATGGGATGGGTCACTGATGTGGTGGTATGGTAGGCGACTCATCGCTGAATTGCCTCCTTTATATCACATAGTTCTTCTCTTCAATGTTTGGTGGCGCAGTTTAGCTGGTGCGTGTCTAACCAATATTATTAAATTAAGCTTAAAAAAATGTTCATACAAACATTGATTTTATATTCTTACATTACAGATCAATGATGACTTGTCGCGAGGATCAGCTGCACTGGCATGCCGAAGATTTCGTGGAACACATAGCTTTGATAAAATTGCTGGAATATTGGACAGGATCAACTCGGAGCATGGTTTATCTTATAGAAAAGTGTATCTACAGTCACCGACAATGCATCGAACATGGTGAAATGCTTTAAAGAGTTCGGTGTTCGTGTTCAGAATCGTACTGACGACATTGATGAAGATGATGCAGATGAAGATGATGATGAAAAAGATTCAGATGAAGAGGTTATCATCAGCAACTTTCCTGAACATTCAGGAGAGCATGGAGAGGAGTCAGTGAAACTATCATCCCATATTCGATGTGCCTCCACACATTGAACTTGGTAGCAACAACTGATGCAGATAAAGGACTGAATTCACCTGGACTAAAGAAGATAAAGCATTCTGCAATGGGAAAATGTTCGGCGCTGTGGAATGCTGCTGGTAAACCCAAGTCAGCAGAAAAAATACAGGAAATAACTGGCGTCCAATTTAGGTACCCATGCGTCACCGATGGAACTCAATGTACGACTCATTAAGCCAAATATATAAACATAAGAACGACGTGAATGTAGCTCTTGAAGAACTGAATCTACCCATCCTCAAAGACAATGAATTGGAATTTATTTCAGAATATTTGTCTGTTCTAAAACCAATTGCAGCAGCCTCAACAAATTACAGGCAGAGAAAGAATGCTACTACGGTTGTCTTCTTCCAACAGTCCTAGTGACTCAAGATGCCCTCGCAAGATTGGAGCCTATCCAACCAAACGACCTGCGCTTGAGACACTGCATGCCATTACTGGCAGCAGTCGTCTCTGGCTTCAATGCCAGATTTGGTCATTTTTGTCGTTGATCCCCGAGGTAACTGATGCCGTTTTGGCCTCAGTATCTCATCCGTATTTCAAACTTAGATGGATATCATTGTTGCAAGGGCCTAATTTCGGCGATCATGAAGCAATCAAGTCTCGAGTAAAAGACAAGCTGCAAATGGCTGTAAGAAATTGTAATTCTGACAGCAGTGGTAATAGTTCGGTGAACTCAGACTCATCATCTGAAGACGATTTCTTCAGAACTATGGACGGCTCATTCTCTGCTCCTAACAACAAGGAAGACTTGAAAGTCCTCAATTATTTGCAGGACACCAGTAAGGCACTCGACTCTTTAGATAGGTATCCTGCTATAAAGAAGATCTTCAAGAGGTATAACACCACGCTACCTTCCTCTGCACCAGTGGAACGGTTGTTTTCGTTTGCTGGCATGGTTCATAGCCCCAAACGAAGTCGTTTCTCGGATGGTAACTTTGAACAATTGGTTTTGCTGAAAGCAAATGTTTACAGTGGTTGAACATTAAATTAACACTCTTAACTTGCGGTTTTTACCCTTATATTGTCAGTAATTGCGTACTGCAGTAAAACTGTAAAATTAAATTCTATGTAAAAATGTTTACTTATATATGCTGACCATTCATTGATATGGGTTATGGACCTGGTGAAATGAGAATTGAGAAAAATAGAACTAAAAACTATATGTAGGTCATTTAATAGTTTTTTCTTTGCTGATAAGTTATGATAATACTAAGTTTTAAGTTTACCACCTGAAAAACTGAAAGGGGAATCGTCAATCCCCGTCGTTTAGATCAGGTGACATGGGTAGGATGCGATGCTTGTATTGCCTCAGCCCTCAGGGGAGTATTAGGAGTGATACTTTTCAGGAGTGATTAACAAAATAATTTGTTTTTGTTTACTCTACAAGAGTACAACTTTTTTCAATTCATTTAAAAGTGATCTTAAAAAGTGATCTTGAAAAGTGATCTTCAAGATCACGATCTTGATCTGGATCTTCAAGATCACATTTTTCTGGTGATCTGATCTTGATCTTCAAGATCACATTTTTCTGGTGATCTGATCTTGATCTTCAAGATCACCAAAGTTGGTGATCTTGCCCATCTCTGGTTGCTGGGTAGTGTTACTGTATCAATACTACCAAGTACACTTTATCACATAGTATATAAATACTAGTGTGGAGGTTAACTCTGGTCAGCAACCAATTGGTTTCGTTCACACAGTCATTGACATAAAAAGAGTTTAATAATTGTTAGATTAACTACCTACCTCCCAACTACCCACACGTATCAGTTTTCCATAGTAATGCACTATGAAAGTGAACTTTAGTAGTACGTTCTTTGAAGCCTCAAATGCTTCCTTTTGGGTTTTACCCCATCTTTACTGTTCTCCAAATCGTAATAACTTATTTAGGGGTTCAAAGAAAGTCGATGCATTAGGCAAAAGTTTCCTAAAAAGGTTTAGGAGACCCAAATAAGCTTGTAACTGCGTGATGTTTTGTGGTGGAGGTGCATGTTTTATTGCTTCTAATTTATCCACTGTTGGGTGAATTCCCGAGGCGTCTATACGGAACCCGATATACAAAACCTTATTTGTGACACAAGAACACTTCTCCTTTTTTAGCTTAAGTCCAGCGTCCCGGAATTTTTTTAGAACTGTTGTTAATATAGTTAGGTGTTCTTCTTTAGATGAATCTGCGGTGAGAACATCTAGAAAACAAAGTACACCAGGAATGTGACCTAGAACTTGGTCCATTATTCTCTGAAAAATGCCCGGAGCCGACGCTTGTTCATTCGTTAAATCGTAATCAATATGAAGCAAATGAACAACCTTGACAAGAAGCACTTGTCAGGGGAAGTACTTTTAATAGGATCAGATGCTCTCTCAAACAGGGCTACTTCTAAGACAAGTTTAGTTGGTGGGTTAAAATAGGTTTTTTGTATTTGTATTTGATCACAAATAACACAAATCAAATCAAATGTATATGGTGATGCACATATACTCATATATATGCTCTTATTTTATTTTAGTAGGTGGGTGAAATCTTTCTTTACGTGGGCAACTGCCGACCTACGTGGGTGCCCACGTACAGAAAGATTTCACCCACCTACTAAAATAAAATGAGTATATATGCATCAGCATATACATTTGATTTGATTTGTGTTATTTTTTAGCAATAACAAATGCAAAAAAAAACTATTTTAACCCACCCACTAAACTTGTTTTAGAAGTAGCCCTGCCCTAAAACCAGGAAGTGTCGAAAGTAACTTTGAAGTAATTAGTAACTAGTTACTTTGGGGGGCGTTAAAAAATTACGTAAAATTTTGGGGTGGGTGGGGGTGTATGTCCAAACGTTACGGAATGTTACAGGTGAAGTGGGGGTGTTTCCAGTGCAGTTAGGTAATGCTATTAACCAATGGCTATTTTATGAACCCTCTGTGCTTGTGGCCAATGGATAAACATTTTTTGTTTTAATTCTGTTTAAAGTGTTGACAACCCAAAGGATTATAATAGTACTCGTATTAATAATACACATATTTTAATTTAGAAAATTTATTGGTAGTACAAATTGTTACAACAGCATCATTAATTTATAAAATGTGGTCCAAATATTTCAATGTAAATTTTCATTATAAAATAAGTTAATAAAAATAGGTAAGGGAAAGGAAGTGTTACATAACATCTTAGGGGGTGTCTGGTCTAGCGTTACGGAACGTTACAGGGGGATGGGGATGTCAAGTTTTAGCAAAAAATAGCGTTACGTAATTTTTGAACGTCCTCTTTTTGAAACAATAAAGGTAAAATAACTAATAACTAGTTACTTATTTGAGGCACTAACTAGTAACTATAATTTGCTACAAAAAGTATATATAGTCGCCTCTCGCCGTTCGCGGGTATTTCGTTCCGCGGAGACCCCGCGAATTGCGAAATCCGCGAACCGCGATACGAAGGTTCAATGGGAAAAGGGGGCTTACATGCCTGGGGATCTCCAGACATCCCTCCCTAAAATATGAATACTCATTTTGGAGGGCAATAAAAACATTAATATAATCTATTTTAACATACAAAACTAGCGTTAGAAAACGGTTTTCTACTGAAACTGTATTAAAGAAAATGTACCACCAGAAGGTTTGCGAGGGTGACGCAAGTACTGTAGTAAGAGCACCCTCAAATTGTAAACAGATGCTAAGTGATCAGGGACAGTACAGGACTTGCTCCCAGCTGTGGCTGTAAAGTTTTTGCGTTGCTCTGATATATTCGTCTTATTTTTGTTGTGAGGCATATACCCGTGCCTGCTATAGTGTTTAACAACTGAACAGTACTGGGGAAGAAATAATGAAAATAGTATTTTAGACCTAGACTTTGTACATAATTTCAGTAATGACAGAAGGGGTGTGTGTGTGGGGGAGAGGGCCCTAAGGTGAATAGAAATCCATAAATGGTCAGCTGAGTGAGGTTAGTTGCCGTTTCGCACCTCTGCAGCCACGCGCGAAATCCGCAAAGCAAAGCGCGAACCCGGGAATGGCGAGGGGCGACTGTATATATATAATTCTCTTACAAAGTCTTATCATGTCATTTATGATAAATGATCTGCTTAAATTGGTCCTCAATTAACCCACTCCTAACATCTCCAGTCTAATTTCAGAGTAGGTTAAACCTAGCCTAGTAGGGTCAGCCTAGAGATTCCAGAAATGGTCCAGAGCGGGTGCAGTAAATTGAGGTCTACAGTAGGATTCCTCACAAGATTAGGTTAGGGCAATTTACCGAAGCCTTAGTTAAACTATAAATTAATGCTAGGTCTTAAACCACAGTGTAAGTCTAATCTAACTCGACCTAGTTTAAACTGTTATCACTAAACTAGGGCTTAGAAATACAACGGTTAACTTACTGAGTCAGCTGTTCTTAGCGAAGTCTTGGTTTATTCAATTAGGCTTAGTTCTGTTTAGGAGTCCTCCTTCCATTTGTTAAATTTAGGTGAGCCCACTTTTAAAGCTGGTTTTTCTGTTGTAGAATCAATATTCAATAGATTTTTTTTGCTAGCGTTTTAAGCCTTCGGCGTCCCATTCTGCCATGCCGCACGTGCCCGCCTTTTTGTTTTCTTTGTCCAGCTTTTTTGTTGGTTGGTTAGTTGATCAGTAGTGTCACTGTATCAATACTACCGAGTACACGTTACCACACAGTATATAAATACTAGTGTGGAGATTAACTCTAGTCAGCAACCGATTGGTTTCATCTACCTAGTCATTGTCATAAAAGGAGTAACACAGTAATTGTTAGACTAACTACCTACCTACTCAGTGGACCATATTCATTACTTCCCAACTACCACACGTACCGGTTTTCCATATCATTCATGAGGTGTCATACAAATGAAATCTACACCTTACTACGTACTAGTGTTAGCAGTGCTCCGAGTTTGCTGGCTCCAGCTCCAGAGTGCTCCAGTGACTCAGCTCCTGCTCTAGGCAGGCTCCAGAGCTGAGAGTGACCCACAGCTTCAGCTCGGAGCTGCTCCACTAACCCAGTTCCAGCTCCAGAGCTGCTCCACTAACCCGAGCTTTATAACCTAAGTTGCTCCAGAGTACGGTGTTGTTCAGGACTGATACTTTAGCATCTTTTTATTGCGCTACAGCTCTTAAGATACAAAAGCTGAATGCACAATAGGATAGCAAAATCATTAAGGTTAGTAATCTAAAGCTAAGTTCTTAAAGTGCAGCACGCGAGCAATATGCGGCCATCAAACTGTCACCGTGCGACCCCTAAGCTTGGAAAGCTGTAAGGTAATTCAATACATATTAAAAATATAATTTATTCCTTTCTTGTATTATACATATACTAGCGTATGATCGTAGAGTATATATATTATAAATGTGAACGTGTAAAACACAGTGCTATGTCCGCTAACTCCTAAAATTAGCGCCACTTACTAAAATGTAGTTAAAGACCAGGTTTCTGATAATAAATATTGGGGCACTTATTCCTTTTTTCCCCATAAATTTCCGGTTAGGTCAACTGTACGCCCTCGACAATTGGTTAAGTTCAGTCGTGATATTTTCGTTAAAATATTCGTTAGTTTTAACGAAAATATCATGACTTAACCCAACCAATTGTCAAGGGCGTACAGTTGACCTAACCGGGAAAAAAGAAATTGCGGGGGGGGGGGAAGGAATAAGTGCCAATATTGGAACTAATTTGACTGACGTTATCTAATTCATCTGTTCAAAGTAGTACCTGAATCAGTCATTTAGAGAGAGGAAGACCGTGAATGTGAATACTACGCAAAAGGTTTACAAGCGCATTAACCTTGTGTCTACAAATGCTTACAATCATTAATAAATGAATATGTAAAACTGGAAAGCATAATTTAATTGAGTATACAAAGAGAAATATTATTTTTATACACAATTTCTAAAAATAAAATTAAAAAGTAAGTTGCCAGGTATTTACAAGGGTGGTGTTGATATTTTTATAATTTAAAAAATGTGTACTTTGTTGCTTTTAAAAATTAAAAAAATGATTATAAAAAATAAAGCATTTGGAAGGGGCACCAAGATTGACGAAAAGGGGTGCCCCCACCCCCAGTAAATTTGCTAATGCCAATACTATATATATATATATATCGTAACCGTACGATTTACTATCCATACTTGCCAAACTGGTGGGACTGGGATACTATATTACGATTAAAAAATACTATACACACATTCGTACACTCAACATCAGCGGTCCGGTTTGTTTACAACTAGTGTTTTATACGCTCAAAGAAAACCGTTCAACGTCTGTGGTGATTTCAGTATAGAGTATATGATGTTATCTGTTTAAAGGTATTATTATTTTTATCCGCTACTGTATCTAATGTTATATTTTTCTGTTTCAGAATTATGTTGTTGAAGTTTTTGTGTAATAAAGGCTGAATTACTGTAATCTCTCAATCGAGCCTTATGACAATTTATTACACAAAATTATCTGAAGCATGGATCAGATTTTGCGCCCTGAACGTTTTGATGCCAGTCCAAACGCACCGGATGGAGCCCAACTGTGGAAACACTGGTTCCGAACCTTCACAAAACTTCATCTGGACCATCACCACTACTACTACTGCAGTAACTGGCACTACTCCTAGCAAGTTAGACATACTCATCAGTTATATTTCACATAATGTATTTGAGTACATTTCTCAGTGTCAGACCTATGATGAAGCCATTGAACTTCTACACGCTACGTATATTAAGCCAAAGAATGAGGTTTTTGCTCGGCACCTCCTTGCCAGCAGGCGCCAGCTACCCGACGAATCTATCGACGACTATGTTCGAACTCTGAACAAACTGACTGTTGATTGTAACTTTACAGCTGTAACTGCCAAGCAACACCAAGAAGAGTATACTCTTGACGCTTTCATTAACGGTCTCTTGTCAATTTCAATCAGACAACGACTTCTAGAAAACAAGAAGTTGGACTTCTCATCTGCTATCGACCAAGCGCGAACATTAGAATTAGCCCAGCGCAATGCTGATTGTTATTCTGAACTGCCTTCTCAACTTGCAGCCTCGACCTCTATTCAATCAAAGGGTAACCCTGATATGCAGGACCATGACTCACCAGTTAATACTAGTGATACTTCAGTTATAGCCACAACCGTTAAAGCTGATCAGAAGTGCTACTTTTGCGGGAACCGTCGCCATCCACGCAGTAGGTGTCCTGCCCGTGATGCAGTGTGTAATAGATGCCAGAAGAAGGGTCATTTCATGAAGGTGTGCCGTTCTGCGGCTGTCAGTGCTTCGGCTACACTGGACAGTCCAGTTCTGGCGTCTATATCAGCGGCTACTCCATCGTGTTTATCTAAATCGAGTGTATATATATATATATATATATATCGGTTGATGGACATTTGTTAAATGCTTTAGTCGATACAGGTAGTTCACAGAGTTTTATATCAAGAAACGGCGCACAAATTGAACTTAAAACAGTATCCGTGTTCCAGCAGTGTACATATGGCGTCTACCTCATTCAGTTCCGCAATTAAGGAATTCTGTAAGGCAACCCTAATAGTGAGGGGATTGGAGTATCCTGAATCGAACCTCCTCCTAATGGAGAATCTGTGTGCTGACGTTGTCCTTGGTCATGACTTCCTGTCCTTACATGAAGACGTCAACGTTAAATTTGGAGGAAGTAAACCATCCCTCAACATCTGTGGGCTGGCTTCTGTAAAAACAAGCTCTCCGTCGCTATTCAGCAATCTATCTGAAGATTGCACTCCTATTGCAACGAAATCTAGAAGATGTTCCCCGACGATGAGAAGTTCATTGCGGCCGAGACCGACCGCCTAGTGAGAGAAAGCATTATTCAACCTAGCACTTCTTCATGGCGAGCACAAGCGTTTGTTGTGAGTGGAGAAACTCGTAAGAAAAGAATGGTAATAGACTATTCCCAGACAATTAACAAATACACATACCTTGACGCTTACCCTCTACCTCGAGTGGACAACCTCGTCGGTAAAATTTCTCAGTATCGCTATTACAGTACTATTGACCTAACTAGCGCGTATCATCAAATTCCTATGTGATAATGACAAACCTATGACAGCCTTTCAATCAGGTTCAAAACTGTATGAATTCTGTCGTATTCCATTCGGTGTTAAGAATGGTGTAGCATGTTTTCAAAGAATCATGGACGATTTTGTATCCCGTTATCAGTTGACAGATACCTTTGCTTACCTGGATGACATCACTATATGTGGCATGACGAAGGACGAGCACGATCGGAATCTGAAACGATTTATGAATGCTGCCGATGAGTTTGGCTTGACTCTCAACACGACGAAAAGTGTCTTCTCCGTTACATCTATTAAATTACTTGGTTACCTTATATCTGATGGTAGTATCAGACTCGATCCTGACCGTCTACAGCCCCTAATGGACCTTCCCGTTCCTCATGATGCTCTGAAGCGTGTTATGGGGCTACTGTCTTATTACTTTCAGTGGATCCGAAACTACTCGAGTAAAATTAGATCATTGGCTGAGGCCAAATCTTTTCCATTGTGTGAGGATGCTAAACTAGCTTTTTCTAACCTGAAGCATGATATATTGCAGTCTGTTGTTCAAACTATCAGAGATGACATACCTCTTGTTATAGAAACCGATGCATCTGATTCTGATCTGGCAGCTACCTTGAGCCAAGAAGGAAAACCGGTTGCCTTTTTCTCGAAATCATTGAATAACAGTGAGCGAAACTATCCGGCTGTTGAAAAAGAGGCTTTGGCTATAATAGAGGCACTCCGTAAATGGAAACATTATTTAACTGGCAGACACTTTACTCTAATCACTGACCAAAAATCTGTTTCGTTCATACTGGATCAAAAACACAACAGTAAGATAAAAAATGATAAAATTCTACGTTGGGGATTGGAATTGGCATGCTTTGATTTTGACATTCAGTATCGTCCTGGACTTGATAATGTAGCGGCTGATGCACTCTCACGCCTGTTTTGCTCTGCTGTGGACTCTAATTTACTAACTAAACTTCATAACAACCTATGTCATCCCGGTGTCACTAGGATGTATCATTTTGTCCGATCGCGTAACCTTCCATTTTCTGTTGAAGAAGTGCGGCGTACCACTACAGCCTGCCCGGTCTGTTCCGAGTGCAAACCGAGATTTCACAAGCCTAACTTAACACCTATAATAAAGGCTACTCAACCGTTCGAGCGGCTTTCAATGGATTTTAAGGGTCCTGTACCGTCAGTTTCTCCTAACAAGTATTTACTTACTGTTATTGATGAATATTCCCGTTACCCGTTTGCTTTTGCTTGCAAGGATGTCTCCTCTCAAACTGTAATTCGTTGTCTCTATCAAATATTTGCATTGTTCGGTATGCCTGCTTACGTACATTCGGACAGGGGTACTGTATTTATGTCTCAAGAGCTAAAGAACTTTCTACACTCTCGTGGCATTGCCACTAGCAGAACAACTCCCTACAACCCACAGGGTAACGCAGTGGCGGTTCCTCATATGGGCAATATGGGCAGCCGCACAGGGCGGCATTTGTGGAGGGGCGGCATGAGCGCCTGCAAAAAAAATAAAAATAAAAATTAAGAATAAATAAATAAAGAAATAAAAAAAAAAAAAAATAAAATAAAATAAATAATAAAAGATCAATGACTTTGCATCAAGGAAGGTAAGAAGAGTCAGGCTTTAGATGGCAGTTGTGCTGTGGTGCAATTTATTTTGTTTCTTATTCAAAGTAGCATAATAATTACCCTCTCTTAAGTGTCTTATTCTATTTATGTGATAGAGCATTTGTACAATTTAGAAATTTGATTCTCTAGTTTATTTATGGCAGTTGTGCAATTTAATTTGTATTTTTCCTGTTCATAGTATCATAATTACATTCTCTTAAGTGAGTTATTCTATTTACGTGATGAAGGATTTGTAAAATTCAGAAATTTGAGTCTTTGTTTTGGTTCTGAAGTTCCAACAATTAGTCCAATAAAAAGTTATTTTGTGAAAGAGTTATGTCTGTCCTTTATTTTGGGGGGATTCGAATGTGTGTGTGTTGGCGAACAGGGGGGGGGGGCGCTGAAGGTGAGGTTCGCCCAGGGCGTCATGTAAGCTAGGACCGCCACTGGGGTAACGGACAATGTAAGAGATATAATGGCATAATATGGAAGACGATAATATTAGCCCTAAAATATCGCAATTTGCCTGTTAACAGCTGGGAACTTTCTTACTGATGCTCTCCACTTGGTGCGATCATTGTTGTGTACGTCTACTAATTATACACCTCATGAGCGTCTGTTTACCTATGCTAGGCGTTCTTCTACAGGTTGTACTGTACCTTCCTGGCTCTCCTTTCCTGGCAGCAAGGTTTTCCTTAAGCAACATGTGCGTAGTTCTAAATATGATCCTCTGGTCGTGGAAGCGGAAGTTCTTGAAGCAAATCCTCATTATGCCCATATACGCCTGGCTAACGGTAAAGAGAGTACTGTGTCAGTGAGAGACCTAGCACCACGCGGCATTTCATCGTCTGAATCTACACGCTCTGAACACTCTGTCACGCTTCATCCAGACTCTCACGACCAACCGCAGCCACAGAGTAGTAACGAGCCTACGGACTATCCTGAGGAACCTATCGTTATTGAAGACGCCGTCCAAGACTGCTTGCGCGCCGGTGAACAGACCGATCACGTTCCCGTACCAGAACCGATTGCACTGCGCAGGTCTCAACGTGTGAGGCGCCAACCGAATCGCCTGAATTTATAATTACATTTAGCATTTACTATTATTCTATAAAGTTACTTTTCCATGTGTGGGAGAATGTGGTGATTTCGGTATAGAGTATCTGATGTTATCTGTTTAAAGGTGTATTATTATTTTTATCCGCTACTGTATCTAATGTTATATTTTTCTGTTTCAGAATTATGTTGTTGAAGTTTTTTGTGTAATAAAGGCTTAATTACTGTAATCTCTCAATCGAGCCTTATGACAACGTCAAATCGTCCAAAAACACCAATCGCTAGTGATCGGCTCCCATCCCCTAAACTTGCCGACATTTACTCTACTATAAGTGGAGCAGCTCCAGCTCGAAGTTCCGGAGCGCTCCGGCTCCGAATCTTGGAGCTGGCTCATGCCTCCGAAGCCGGAGCACTGCCAACCCTACTACATACCAGAGAATTACATTGTGGGAAGCAATGGAAAGTTACATTGACCGGACTTCTTTTTATGTGACCATTATTTACATTTACATTTCATTTGGAAGCCATGAAGCCAAAATCAGACCTGCCAAGTCACTCGCATTTTTTTATGTATCACCCCACACACCCAAGAAAACCCCATTGTCACCCTCATTTCCTCATTTTTCAGGAAATGGCGAAAGAAGCAATGTTGAGCTCAGAAGTATCACCGAAAGCAAAGAAAGGAAAATTTTTACAGTCGAAGCTGTATGGTACAAGTTAACAGAAGGACTGGGGGAAAGATAAAAGCCGTTTCTGGTTAAAATCCTAGGAGAAAAGCGTCGAACTCGCCTATTGCACTGTTTGCAAGGTTGATTTTTCCATTCGTCACCAAGGATTAGGCGACATGACTCGTCATGGAAGCAGCTGGAAGCACATAGTCGCTGCTTGAGCGATTACTTCAAGTGCTTCGATTTCTTTATTCGTGGTTGGTGGAACAGAGACGGACAAAGTGACAAAGGCTGAAGTATTAATGACGGCAGTGTTTGTCGAGCACAATCTAGCTATCGCATGTAGCGACTACTTAGATGTTTGTGAAAAATGCTCTGTATGAATTGGTCTCCAATTAACCCACCCCTAATATCTCCAGTCTAACTGTAGAGTAGGTTAAGCCTAGCCTTGTAGGGGTCAGCCTAGAGATTCCGGAAATTGTCCAGAGCGGGTAGAGTAAATTGAGGTCCACAGTAGGATTGATTCCTCATCAAATTAGGTTAGGGTAATTTACCTTAGCTTTTGTTAAGCTATGAGTTAACGTTAGGTCTTAGACCACAATGTAGGCCTAATTTAACTGGACATAGTTTAAACGTTATCATTAAACCGGGGTTTAGAAATACAATTGTTCACTTACTGAGTGTTATGGGATAAGTCCTGGTCTTTTTAGTCAGGCCTGATTTGTTCTTGGAGTTTCTTCCAAGGGGTTCCAAAAAACCTTAGCCCCCCCTATTTGCAGCTTACATGTTTACTTATATCGAAATAATTTTTAGTGATTATAAAAATATATAAAATTCTTTATTTATTGCAGGTATTAAAATTACTCTAGCTGATAAAGTGATAATATAATGGCTTCTCAATTAATTGGTGATTCGGAGAGGCAACGTGTGATAGATCGCATACGAGCAATAACATTTCGGGAAGCTCGTGATGCTGGAGCCACCTTTATAACACGTTCATGGGTTGCCAAAAAGTTGCGAAGAAGTGAGGACTTCGTCAAAAGAAATTGGAATAAAACTTTCGATGAATGTGAAATGGATACAACCAAATCTAGGCGCCCAAATTTGCCACTCTCTCAGGAAACAAAGGACATCATTGAAAGCGGTACGCGTAAGCGGAAAAACAGTTGTGCTAAACTTTCTAGAGAGATCGAAGTGTTGAGAGGAAAGATCGTTAATGGTGAGATCATTCGACTGTACCGTCATAGGCAAGGTTTAAAGCCTTGGCATGAACTTCCAAAGCCAAGAAAAACTCAACTTAACATCGATGACAGAATGTGGTTTGCCCATTATCTTGAAGATTGGGATGTGGATGATTTCATGCATTTAGCTGTCTCCGATGAATTTTTTGTTTACGTAACACGTCGGCCTAACTACCAAAATGATCGAGTGTGGGCCACAACACCAGATGAAATCGATGACAATGAACATTATCGCGAATTATTAAAAAGTCCAGACTGTGTTGGTGTGTTTGTTTTGTTCACTGCAAAGAAGCTCATGTGGGTGCTGAAGCCAAATGGTCAGAGTTGGGATGGACAGTATTTTCGTGATATTATTCTATCCCAGCATGTCATTCCTTTTCTAAGAAACCCAAACAATGTTATGGATGTCGATCAGGTCACACTTCTGCACGATAAGGCCCCCTGCTTTAAGGCATTAGCCACTCAACAGTTGTTGCTGAACCATGAGATCGATTTCTTTGGAAATGAAGAATGGCCAGGAAATTCTCCTGACCTGAACGTCTGTGAACACATTGGATCAGTTATAAAGGACAAGTTTGAATGTCTCTTGTTTCAAGAACCTGCAGCAAATCGATTTTCGAAGGATACAATGACGCAATACATTGAAACTATTTTAGCAAATTTACGTAACGATCAAGATCTATTCACGTCACTTTTGGCAAGCTACCCAAAGCGAATTCAGGCTGTCTTGGAAGCTAATGGCGGAAACACCAAGTTTTAATTGTTTCTCATTAAATGCAGGATTAAATTCTCTTTTGTAAGGTATGTTTAGTTTTACTGTACCTCTAATGGTTTAGGCTATGGGCTGGGAGGGGGGGGGGGCTAAGGTTTATTGGAGTCCCGTAGTTGCTTAATTTCTGAGCGCACTTGCTGGTAGTGATGGTTTTCTGTTTCAAGCTTTCCCCCTCGCCATGCCACTCTTGATGCAAGTCCTTTGTTTTCGGCTTTTTCCACCAGCGTCCTTTTCGTTTGTTCGTTGATTAGTAGTGTGTATCAATACTACCAAGCACGCTTTATCACACAGTATATAAATTCTAGTGTGATAAATAACTCTGATGAGCAACCAATTAGTTTCATCCACCCAGTCATTGACATAAAAGGGGTTTAATAATTATTAGATTAACTACCTACCTATTCAGTGGACCATTTTCGTTACCTCCCAACTACCCATACATATCAGTTTTCCATATGTTGCGGAAGGCATTTCCAGATTCCGATATCGCGATGAAATATAGCTGTGGCCGTACGAAAACGTCGTTCTCTTCTGTCTTTTCCGACTGCATGTCAGCAGGGCTGCCACTGCTTGGGATTTCAGCCTTGACCTGGGGATTTGGGGATATATTTTGAAAAACTGTCGAAATCTTGGGATTTTTCATACCAACTAAGTTAAAGTGAAAATTATTATTAATTTCTTCTTGTTTTCATTAAAAAACAATTATATAAAGCGAATTATATTATACATGAAAAGACTGGTAATAATTATTAAATAATTAAAATGAGAGATAAGTACTGAAGACATACAACAGGTATTGTACACATTTAGTTCTTGTTTACTTTTCGTTCAGTAACCGTTTAATTAGACTGCGTTTGGTCAGCAGCGTTGCCGAAGTTGTTACTATAGTAACAAATTTGTTACTTTATATCTTGTTTGTACTTTTGTTACTACTTTAACGAAATTTGTTACTATTTATGTATTTTTCATTACTATCCTTTATTAATTTTTATAAATCCAAAAAATTCATTTTATGTCATATTAATTATTGGTAATAGAACAAATTTGTCATGACGACAGTCGCTTGTACTAGTTTGATTGCTGTTCAAAACATGTTTTGAACAAGGTTAAGTCGTAATGGTGTGCGGCGTCTCGTCTAGTCAGTAGTCAGAGCCAGCTGAAACGGCTGTACACTTTCCTTCACTTGTACCGGAACCCAAGCTAAATGAACTAGACGACCAGTGGAGGAGCTTTCGACTTTCTGCAGATAAATTGACTATTCCTACGGAGATTATCCCGAAGTATTGGCATTCATTAAGTAACATCAAGGATGGCTTAAATAATAGTAAATTTTCTTTATTGTCCTATTTCATGACAAACTTAACCGTTTTGCCACATTCATCCGCATGTGTTGAGAGAATTTTCTCGAAGGTGAACCGTGTGAAAACAAAAATAACTAATGCCTTAAAAACAGAAACTGTAAAAGATAGGCTGTTGGCAAAACAGTGCTTAACTAGAAATGAAGCAACTTGTACTACCTGGCAGCCGACAAAAACATTAATAAGAGAGCTTGAAGGCGGCACAGTACATAAAAGATATGAAAAAAGACTTAAAGAGCAAAAAGAAAATAATGAGACTGTCCGTCTTTCTGCAGACGTCGAAGAAGACGAGCCTGACGAGGAAATATAATTAAAATAGAGTAAGTTTAATGTTTTCTTTGTTTATTTTAATGTTTTTATTATCTTGGGATTTTTTGAGGTCAATTCTTGGGATTTCCTAAAAATATGAGTGGCAGCACTACATGTCAGACGTCCTCTTCGATGAATTTCAAGACTATCGGTCGATGCGGATCATTTCAGAAGCGGTGCTGCAGAAAGCCATGGTAGATAGCGAGGAGAAATACTGGCCAGATGTGGATTTGGGCACGCCTACTAACTATAAAAAATGGCATCAGCAATAGGCTGTTTTTTAGAAATCTCGCAAGAATTGCGCTGTTGGTTCTGTTGCTACCACATTCGAATGCGGACGAGGAACAGGGTTGCCAGATGCAAACCTAAGTGATAAGCCAAACTATGCACGAAAAAAAGCCAAAAAAAGCCAAATAATTTTAAGTATAGATCACATACTCACATTACATGAAAAGCTCCAGATCCTCTTCAGCAGTGTCCTCCACATTAGAACAAGTAGCCTCGACACCATATACTTTTCGTGATTTGAGAGGTTACTCATTCGTGGAGCAATATTGCAATGACAAAGTTTGCAATAAGCTGAATCTGAGCCATCAACAGACTTTTTCACCCAAACAAACGTTTCTTCCCACTTACTATTGTATTTACGGCTGCTGTCGTACGATAGCTTCCACTTCTTTGATGACATGGTTGTAGAACAAAAACAAAATTTACATAAACTAGAACTTTAACTAAACTGGTTCACTCGAATGACAGCCAAGTTTTACCGCCTACACACGCACGACGCACAGTACCGATCCACACCGATGCTAAGTGTTGACTGCTTTCCCGCCCGCGCCCCGCGTCCCGGCATCCGTTCCGTTTGAACAAGTATCAAACGTGTATGAATCTCGAATGTAACGCCACGGACAAGACTAGATTCACTATACAAGTTTGGTACAAGGAAAAAAACACGTGCTAAAAGAGGCTAAACAGTATAACTGATATTATAAAGGCAAAAATAAAAAAAGATCCTGGAAAAAGCCCAAAAATCAAACTGATACTATAAAACCAAGCAAGTTGAAAAAAGCCAATAAAAATCCAAAAAATCCAAATTGATATTATAAAGCCAAGCAAGTTGAAAAAAAGCCAAATTTATGGAATTTGGCTTTAAAAAAGCCAATCTGGCAACCCTGACGAGGAACGAATTTTCAGTTTAATCTGTAAAAACCGCACGGCCTTTTGTTCATCGCTCTCCCCTGGAAAGACTTCAAACAATTTATTATGCAAAATTAAAATTTTTTACCTCACCAAATGCTCCGATTTCCAGCCATCGAAACACCTGCTGACGAGAGCTAAAAAGTTTGCCACTGAGTATAATAAGCAACGCAGGTAGTAGTCGCAAGAATCCTTTTCAATTTCATGACTGATTAATTTGCGTTATTGCAGTAATTCAGTGTTAAGTAATAATCAATAAAATTTCTACCACACTTCTTTTTGTCTTTTTTCACCTGCATCTTTTATATGAAAATTTGGCAGCTATGTAAAATTAGGAGCCAAAGTTGCTTGCACCTGGATTTCGGAACCTAAATGCATTTTACGTCACATTCCATTTCATTCAGAAAACATGAAGCCACTCGCAGCTCGAAATTATCGGAAGTCATGAGCTATATTTTATAATAAAAATGTCATTCTCAAATCAGCTAATCAACAACCATTTACAGAGCTACCAAAGTAACTTACATAACTTAAGCTAAGAATTAGTGATGTAGGTCACATCCGCATCCGCGGAACATCCGCACATTTTCTCGCATCCGCGTCCGCATCCGCACTTTGGACTGCGGATGTCGTGCGGATGTGGACCGTTGAGATAAAACGTCATTAATAAGCGGAAATTATCAAATTCTACTATATTAATAGAACTAGTTCATTGTGCGCAAAAGTGATGCAAGCGACAAGACGAGAGGCTGTTCTTGTATGAAGTTACTCTCTTGCAACCTACTTAGATCCACGTTACAAAGCTAAGTTATTTTCACCTAGTATATTAGATCGAGTTAAATCATCACTTGGCAAAGCAGTTGAAGAGCTTCAATCTCTTGAATCTGTCGCTTCGCCACCCACCAAAAGAATAAAAGTTTCAGTGACAGAACCAACACCTTCAACAAGCAAATCTATCACAGAATCTGTCTCTCAGTTTCTTGAGTCAAGCAGCAATGACGAGACCTACGCGATGTCAAAAGATGTAGTAAAAATGATCGAGAGCTATCACCAAGAAAAACGCCTGGCTGCATGTGACAATCCTATTAGTTGGTGGAAAAATACGCAGAATATCTATCATACTTGAGTAAACTTGCAAGGAAACATTTAGCACGTCCTCCAACAAACGTACCAAGCGAGAGATTATTTAGCAGTGCTGGATTAATATTGATGAAAAGAAACAGACTGGCAGCAGAAAGGCAGAAAAATTAATGTTCCTTAAGCATAACCTTCCTATAATTAAGTTTGAATATTAAACGATGAACATCTTAGTTTACTTTATTTTAATTACTCAATTTATAAATATGCCTAATAAAACTTTAAACTTAATATAAATAGTTATCAAGCTAATTAAAGATCTCTTTCTATATGAGTGGAGGTTGGGGAAAGAGGTCGGGTAACGCAATTATGGTTTCTAATTGTGGCTGAAACTCAACAAAATATAACGAATTTATTTGCAGACGAATTCACTAATTGATTTCTATATTAGTTAGATGCTTGCTATTATTTTATATGTTCATGGAAAAGTACAGCAATTATTGTACAATTAATCAATTATACTACATTATAACTACAGCTCTCTCTATATAATAACTTATTATATACGTTAAACACAACAAATCTCGAATATATCCTAAAAAATAACGAAAATGTAGACATCCGCATCCCCATCCGCGGATGTTGAAATCAAACATCCTCATCCGCATCCGCGGATGTGAAAAAAATGACATCCGCTACATCACTACTAAGAATATACACTATTTACAATCTGCAAACTCTCTCATTTCTGAACACGTCCAAATTTTTATTCAAAGTTCAAACTAACTAGCGAGCTATAATTTACCATATTATATGGCAAGTCATTCCAAAAAATCTGTTAATTTTAAGGTGTCATCACCTAAATTTCAAAAAAATAACTACATGGCCAAAATCCACATAACAATATAACAGTATAATAATAATAATAATAACACTCTTTTTCAAGAGTACTGGTTTTTGTGCAAATACGTTATAAGCAAGTTATTGTAGGTGGTGACATTTCCTTAAGATTTACTACCCAAAAATCTACTACTATGGAAAAGAATTTTTGTAGATCAAGTATATGTCTGTTTTCTAGTTTTCTTACAGTCCCCTCGAGTTATTCAGTTATTCCACGATTTCCATCAGCCCTAATGAGAAAATTTACATCTAAATTGTCCAAACCTGAAAACATTCTGAAACATCTGCATCATATCTCCCCTCAAACGTCTCAAAACTAAACGCACCCAGTTCCTTTAATCTTTCTCTGTAATCCAATTTTCTGAGGTTAGGGATAAGCTTTGTTACCCAACATTGCACACCACACCTTCAAGCATATCAATATCATGTCTAATGTGAGGGGACTAAGTTTGAATTCAGTATGCTAAGTGAGGCCTAACATAAGAATTATATAATTTACAGATGACTTTCTTACTCTTGTTACTAACATTCCTCTTTATAATACCTAGTATTTTATTTGCCTTGTTTCTAGCTTTTAAGCACTGCTTTACATTACATTTCATTTGGAAAACGAAGCCACTGGGGCATAATGAGGTTATCCAAGTCATGAGCTAATAGGTGCTTTGTTTGGGAGGCTTCTGGAGTAAAATGTAAGTTCTTTGGGATTTTGAAAGATAACTTTAGATCAATAGAGGGCATAAGGCATCAGGATATTGGTAAAGTAAATACCTACTGTTAGTCTTAAATATAGATGATGTCAGGAATAGGCATATCAACTATCTAGCCAAAGGTAGGGAATAGGCGATGCGAAAAATGCTCTGTATGAATTGGTCCACAATTAACCCACCCCTTATATCTCCAGTCTAACTATAGAGTAGATCAAGTCTAGCCTAGAGGGGTCAGCCTAGAGATTCCGGAAATGGTCCAGAGCGGGCAGATAAATTGAGGTCCACAGTAGGATTCCTCACAAGAATTAGGTTAGGGCAATCTACCTTCACCTTTGTTAAGCTATGAGTTGATGCTGGGTCTTAGGCCACAATGTAGGCCTAACTTGTCTGACCCAGCTTAATTTAATGCTTATAACTTACTGGTGTAAAAACTCAATTAGTCACTTACTTTTAGTTATTTGAGTCTCTCCCTTCTCCGGTTATGTTTGTCGAGAGCGCACTTTGCTGGTACGTCCTCTCGCCCCGTTCGTCGTTTTCGTTCTCCCTTTGTTCTCCTCTTCGCGGGGCTTCTCGTACCAGCGTTTTCTTGGTTTATTCCTCGGTTGGTTGAGCGGTAATGTATCTCCACTACCGAGCACGCTCCTCCCACACAGTATATAAATACTAGTATGGAGAATAACTCTGGTGAGCAACCAATTGGTTTCATCATCCCCCAGTTATTGACATAAAAGGAATTTAATGATTGTTAGATTAACTACCTACCTACTCAGTGAACCATTTTCGTTACCTCCCAACTACCCACTCATCAGTTTTCCATATACTGGGGCCCCGGGAGATAAAAATTTTGGTGTCATTGTCACCAATTTTTGTCTGAGTGTAGACTAGCTAACTATTTAACTGTAAATGCCTGTTAATCTGATTAACAGTGCCTATCCTCACCTTCTCATGGAGAAGGTGTAGCATTTAATTAGAAGATAAATATACATCCATAGGATGAAACTGTCTATGGTCCTTACCATAAAAAAAAAATGAAAGTTAGAAGATAAAATTACAATTCCCCAGCATCTATTTTTTTGTTGTAAAAATAGTCGCGCCTTTAATGCTATTTGTCGCTGAGGTCTTGTGTCTGTCAATGTTGTAGTAGGATGCGTTACCACTCCTACTGTCAAAGGAATAGTTACTGGAAGTTCAGTGTCTCCAGTTGTTACTGTCAGTGGAGAAGGTTCTCCAAAGTCCATTGTTTTGGGTCCAGACTCTAAAGGGTACAAAAGAGAAATGTCTCTTGTTGTGTCACCCGTTGAAGTCCTTAATTTGACCACTCTTGTTACCCCATCTGCCCCTGGTCTGAGTTCTGAAACTCTAGCCAGAGGCCAGTTTTGTCTTGGAGTACTGTCATGTATGAGAACAAGTCCCCTACCTTAATTGTGTCAGACCAATCCTTCTTAGTCATTTGTTTATGTCTCTCCCTTAGACCCATCAAGTACTCAGTTTTCCACTGTTTAATGAAATGAGCTTTAACTCTAGTTAAATGTTGTAACTTAGTCTGGAGCTCATCATGTCGTTGAGTCCAGTTTGGGTCTTCTGAAGAGTCTATATTGTAGTCCGGCAGGAGACTAACTTGTTCTCCCCGAATCAAATGATTTGGAGTTAATGGTTCTGGGTCATTAATGTTGTCACTCACATAAGTGAGTGGTCTATTGTTAATGATGTTCTCAATCTCAGCCAGGAGAGTGAGTAACCCAAATAAGTGTATCTGTTCTTTGCCAATTGCTTTCTTCAAGCAATTCTTTACTGTCTGTATATTCCTCTCCCAGATAGAACCATACCAAGGAGAGGCAACTGGAATATACTTCCACTTTATGTTTGTATTTTGTATATATAATTGTGTGATTTCATTGCTTAACAAGTCGTGGATGACTTGTTCACCAGCTTTGAAATATGTAGCATTGTCAGTCCAAACTGTCTTGGGTACTGAATGTCGTGCACAGAATCTCTTAAAGACAGCAACAAAAGATTCTGCTGTTAGGTCCTCCACAACATCCAAATAAACAGCTTGTGAGGCTGCACATGTAAACAGTACAATGTACATTTTTGTTCAGTGTCACCCACCCCTACAGTCAATGCTCCTGTATAGTCAATGCCTACAGTCTCAAAGGGTCTGTTGAGAGTAACTCTCTCCTCTGGCAAAGCAGGAGGATTTGGTTTCCTATAGGGCCTAGCATGAATACGCCTACATGTAACACACTCACTCAGGACTGTTTTAACAGTGATCCTTCCCTTGGGTATCCAATAAGTTTTTCTAATGTAGTTAGTGTCTGTGGTACCCCCATATGATATACATCATTGTGTGTTTTCCTGATTATTAATGTTGTCAAATAGCTAAATCTAGGTAAAAGGATGGATTTTTGCTTTTGTATGATAGTTTTGATTTGTCTAATCTCCCTTTACACCTTAGAAGGCCTTCCTCATCCCTGAACAAGTTTAGATCCACAACTACTGATGGTACAGGTTCTTTTGTTTGTTTCCCATTAGTTAAGAATTCTAACTCTTTATTGTACTCTTTTTGTTGGGCTTGGCCTATCCAGTATTGGGTTGCAACCTCTGTATAATTATGATTATTTTTATTTAGCTGTTTGTTAATTGTAGCTAAACAGTTGTGAGCAAACCTCAAACAGTAGGCTGTCACCCTAACAAGTTTGTTGAAATCAGAATACTTTTCATAATTAGTGATTGGTTCAACCTTTTCATTTGAAAAGATTAAATTTAATGTCAAGTTAACTTGTTCCACAGGCCATTGGTCTGTATTACAGAGCCACTTAGGTCCCATAAACCAAGTTTTGTTTGACTTCAACAACTTGTAGGATAAACCTCTGGTCAGAAAGTCTGCTGGATTCTGTTTAGTTGGAACATAGTGAAAGTTTACTTGTAGGCTTTCATTAGCGTCAGCTATTTCTTTTAGCCTATTTCTTACAAAGATATTCTTACTATTAATGCTATCATTCCGTATCCATGCAAGACAAATCTGACTGTCAAGCCAGACGTGGATATTAGTTATGAACACATCATAGTAAGCATCCTTAAGCAATGAAATGGTTTTAATGGCTAATGTAGCAGCCAATAGTTCCAATTGAGGTATGGTTCGGGTAGGTTTGAGAGGTGCAACTTTCCCTTTTGCATAAATTAGATGACTTTCTGTAGGGCTTACAAGATACGCACAGCACCCATAAGCTTGTGTGCTTGCATCAGCAAACACATGAAGCCTCTGGGGCTTATCCCTAAACCCACAGCACCTTTGAATTTTAATGTTCTGCTCTTTTGTTAAATCAGTAGCTAACTTCTTCCAAGATTTTTGATTTTCATTTGTTATTGGATCATCCCACCCAACATTTGTCCTCCAAATTTCTTGGAGGAGAATCTTTGATTTTATTGTTGAAGGCAGGAATAGACCCATAGGATCAAAATTTTGGAAGCCTCTGATAATATTTGTCTTTTAGTATTTGCTTCCTCATCAAGTTTAAAACCTTTAGTACAGATTGAATCATGACTGTTAGAAGTTGCATCCAAATACCAGTTCATACCTAAAGTTTTAACTCTGTCTGATGGCTCAGTAAGACCATTATTATCTTTTAAAATCTTTTTGTTTAAATCCTCATTATTTGAAATCCACTCTCTAAGTTCAAAGTTACCTTGTTGCATAATGTTTTGAGAGTGTTCATAGACTTCAGATTTTGTTGTCGTTGAGCCTATTAGATTGTCTACGTAAAAATGTTCCTTAAGGAAGTTCAATGTTAGAGAGTTATTAAACTGGTTTAAATGATGTTTAATTGTCAATGCTAATAGGCTAGGTGAGCAATTGGCTCCAAACAACACAACATTAAATCTATAGGTTATGAACCCTTTATTCAAATCAAATGGATCCTTGAACCATAAGAACCTAAGTTGGTTCTTATCATATTCATTTTTAAGATTTATTCTCAAAAATGCCTTCGAAATGTCACTTTGTACAGCATATTTGTCTAACCTGAACCTCAGTAAGATCTTCACAAGGTCAGAAATGAGATTAGGACCCTCAATCAAGCAATCATTCAAACTGTGTTTATCACTGTCTTTGAGGCTACAATTATATACTACTCTGAGTTTTGTTGTTGGGGCATCTTGTCGATAAACCCCCCTGTGGGTTAAATAATGACAACCATCTTTTTTAAAAGGGTTATCTGTTACTTCTTCAATGAAGCCTTTCTGTAGCTGTTCTTTGAAGACATCATTATATATTTTTACATTATTTTCTTGTTTGAGTTTTTTCATTACTTTATATAAATGTCCTTTAGCTACTTTGAGATTATCTCTTAAAGTTGGACAATTTATTTTCCAAGGTAACTCAATAAAATAACTATTGTCTTTACACTGAATGGTGTCTTCAAATCTTTCTACCATTAACTGATCTTCTGAAGTTTGATGTGTGTCATGTATACCCACAGATTCTAGCAACCATAAAGTTTGAATTGCCTCATCCAAAGTTTCATTTGATAATGATGAATTAATGTTCTCAGTTGAGATAATATTATTCAAAGTGTTGCTATTCTTACAGGTGTTATGTAGGACTGAGTTGAGGCACATAGTATTTGTTGGTCATGCACTATTTTGGTTTAGGTCTAGGTTGTATTCTGATAGGTCACCCAAAGGGGCTATCCCTGATGGAGTCTGAATAGCTATACCATTACCTATCTCTACTATGCCCTTATGAATAAGATTAATATAATCTGCCCCTATTAGCATTTCAGTGTTAGCTATTGTGTTGTTAGTGATATGTCTATCAGCTATTTTGTAGTGTTTTTTCAAATGATTTATGGTTTGTTCTAGTTTGGGTATAACCAGTTTGTTTTGTCCTACTTTAGAAATAATAACTGCTTCAATTTTCTTGAATTTACTTTCTAAATGTAGTTCCAGGTCAATTGTCTTATAGCTATTTTTGTCCGAGTTATCCTTAACAAAGGACGCAATATTGAGGTTTTGTTCATTCGGGTTTGGTGTCAAACCCAATTTATTAACCACATTTTTTGAAACAAATGTTTGTTGAGAACAACAGTCTATAAGACATCTCACTGGAGTGGTACTACCCTCACTATTCACTAAGTCCAAAGTAATAGTTGGTAAAAGAATCTCAGTGTTTCTTGTTACATTGTTTGAACAAGCAGAATGTCCCATGAAAGTGGCATTTTCTTGATTACCTTTGTTTGGGGGAGGTATCTTTTGAGTTTGAGTACTATTATTTGGACACTTTGGTGAATCACACATTGATGAGACATGTCGTAAACTTTTACAAAACTTACACTTGAATCTTAACCTAGATTTACAGTCTTTCTTATAATGTCCCTGGCCAGTACACTTTTTACACAGGTTCAACTGTTCACATCTTTTAGCCCTTTGGTTAAAATCTGAATATTTGTCACACCCAGTACTACTGTGTTCATTACTTGCACAAAATTTGCAATATGGTGTGTAAGTTGAGGCAGCAGTTACATTAAAGTTCTGTAATGTAGGTGTTCGTGTTTTGTAGTTGGTCACATTTGATTCTACAGTATCAAGTTTTGTCTGTTTGGCTGTAGCTAGCTGGTCTCTGGGAACAGTCTTTGGTTTATCCATAGTCTGGGTCTTATGTGTTGGAAAATCTCTCAAGTTGTAATTAGTTAGGATATTGGGGAAGTGTTGTCTTATTTGTGCTAAATTAGGATAATTTTCTCCCGTCTTTAGAATTAAATTATCTTTAACCCTCGAAGGAAGGCACCTAAGTACTATGCTTTGTATAAGCCAAGATGAAGTTTTAATATCTATCTCATTGCTAACCAGTTGTCCTATAATAGCTTCTAATTTTGTATAAAAATTTTCCATATCACTATGGTTATCTTTTATGGGTGCAAATTCAAAAATTTGTTGAGATAATTCATATATAATCACATCTTTATTAACGTAATTACGTTTTAAAAGATCAATAGCTACTTCATATGAATCCCCTACGGCTGGTAAATAGGCTATCAGGTTATAGGCTGGGCCTTTAAGGGAACTAGTTAAGTAACTAAACTTTTCAACAGTTGAAATATAAGGTTTATTACCTATTAAATTCTCAAATTTGTCAATGAAAGATGGGAATTGTACCGTGTCCCCTTCAAATGTTGGTATTTGCAAAATGGGTAACTGAGCCCTCAATTCTTGTGACTCAGGATTTTGCTTGCCACTTAAATTTTGTTGAAGGTTAGCCCTACTTTGATTAAAATCAGAATTAGGTTTTTTTGGTGTTAAGTCAGTCAACCGAGACCGTAGTTCCCTTATTTGCTGTTCAATTGAGCTTACCTGATCATCATCATCAGCGTAAAGGTCTATCAATTGTTCTTCAGCCATTTCGGATTCAACTAACTTGAAATACTCTCATTAATGGCTATTATTTCCTTCTTTTTAATTTCTAATTTAATAATTACACACTCTATATTTTTCTTACCTGGTTGTGTAATATGTTAAAAGTGTTCACAGCCTTTGTAACAGCTCCCAACTTTGCCCCCTTTTCTTTTTAAACTTTTTCAATTCTGCACTGTCCATGTCTAAGTCAAAATTGTTTAACTGGGGATCGTAATGAAATAGAGGACAAGAAGAAATTACCAGAGAAGAGAGAGCACAGACAAAACAGTCAAGTTCAAATTTGGTTTAATCCCCCCCAAGTACTTGTGTGTCACTCAGGTCTAAGCTTATAAGAGAATGAGACTCCTTTAATGTAAATGTTTCCTAGTTAGGCCCTAGGTTGTAGACCTAATTAGGCTTGCTCAGGTTAGGCTTAGGCTAGACTATTTAGCCTAATTCTGCAATTTTTGTTAAGTAAGCTTAAGGTTTGTAAATTCCCCACACACGGACCACCATTGCGAAAAATGCTCTGTATGAATTGGTCCACAATTAACCCACCCCTATATCTCCAGTCTAACTATAGAGTAGATCAAGTCTAGCCTAGAGGGGTCAGCCTAGAGATTCCGGAAATGGTCCAGAGCGGGCAGATAAATTGAGGTCCACAGTAGGATTCCTCACAAGAATTAGGTTAGGGCAATCTACCTTCACCTTTGTTAAGCTATGAGTTGATGCTGGGTCTTAGGCCACAATGTAGGCCTAACTTGTCTGACCCAGCTTAATTTAATGCTTATAACTTACTGGTGTAAAAACTCAATTAGTCACTTACTTTTAGTTATTTGAGTCTCTCCCTTCTCCGGTTATGTTTGTCGAGAGCGCACTTGCTGGTACGTCCTCTCGCCCCGTTCGTCGTTTTCGTTCTCCTTTGTTCTCCTCTTCGCGGGGTTCTCGTACCAGCGTTGTCTTGGTTTATTCCTCGGTTGGTTGAGCGGTAATGTATCTCCACTACCGAGCACGCTCCCCACACAGTAATAAATACTAGTGTGGAGAATAACTCTGGTGAGCAACCAATTGGTTTCATCCACCCAGTTATTGACATAAAAGGAATTTAATGATTGTTAGATTAACTACCTACCTACTCAGTGAACCATTTTCGTTACCTCCCAACTACCCACTCATCAGTTTTCCATAGGCGATATCCTATTTTGGCATCCCAAATTATTTAACCAACCAGTTAGGTCAACTGGACGCCCTTTACGATTGGTTAAGTCTTGATTATTTTCGTTAGTTTAAAGAAAAATATTATTAGGTTTATTAACAAAAAATTTGCACAAAATTTGCAAAATATATTTACAAAAAAATTGTAAAATAATTACAAAAAAATCTTAATAAACTTACATTTTTGCAAACTATTTTAATATCTACGAATATCTACAAAAAAATGGACTCACTGGTGACTGTTCTCCACACTAAAACCAGTGTGTAAGTTAATATGGCAGGGGATGAAAACAGAAACCCATGTATAATGTGCATTGGACTGCAACCTACATGCATTAAGATGTGATGAATGCAGACTATGGATACACTACAGTTGTAGTGAACTACCTATTTATTTCCTCCTCCTCCTTCAAAATTCAAAAAGAAAATTCTCATGCTTTAGATGTGCTTGTCAAATTTGCGATGACTATGGTAGGCAATTTGAAGAGCTTGAAGTAGAACTGGCAGGAGAGTTACAGGAGGAGGAAATTATCATTGCCAATGCAGAGCTTGCTGAAAAAGTAAGAAACCCTCAGGATGAGACCCTAGAGAGAGTGAAACTACAAGCAAAAATGGCACCAAAAGAGAGAAAATAAGAATAGGAAATGGACATTAAGACCTTTAACAAAGTGAACAACCCCACTGTACACAGTCACCAAAAAGCCAAAAGTGAAAACAAGAAGTCAGTATACAAGTATTACAGGAGGGGCTTGTGTAAATATGGACTTAAGGGAAGAGAATGCCCATTTGCTCACCCACCACTCTGCAAAAAATTTATAAATGATGGTAATGGCATTTCTGGATGTAGATCCAATGCAAGATGCCCCTATCTTCTTCATCAAATTTGCCAGAGCTCATGGTGGGAAAGTTGTTGTTTTAAAGAGAACAATTTGGCTCACCTGAAGGGAACAATCCAAATGCAACCACATCCAAATCAATGGAGAGAATACCAGGATAGTGAGCCTGCTATCCATCAGCACTATTTGGTCCAAGGGATGCAAGAAAACCCAAGATCAAATACCATTCCTACACCTAGATCTTATGCTGATGTAGCAGCCAGGTAAGCCTACTGGTGACAATAGTACAGCAAGCAACCATGAAACTCTATTGGGGTTTTATCACCTCATGAAACAAATACAAGACATTCAAAGCTCACTTGGGCTCCTCATACAAACGCAAATGAGAACCCCAGCAGGAACCCTACAAATGCCCTACATGTGGGAGAGAGATGAAACAAATGGCTCCACAAATGTATCAATAATTTACTTAAACATCCAGGGCCTTTACCCAAACTCAAACCATACCAAAGTATCTTACCTAAAGAGCCTAGTGGAAAACACTACTAGCACAGTTATAGTCCTCACAGAAACACACCTGAACCCCATGATCATGAGTAGTGAAATTGCAATCAAAGGGTATACCACCCATAGATGTGACAGAGAAGACCATCTAAATGGTGGTGTCCTGACGTACATCCCTGAAAACATTCAAAGTGAATTGCTCATGGCATACTCAGATGGAGCCTGTGAACTCCTAATCATCATGCTCAGTATAAATAAAGAAGACAATACTAGTGAATATCTATAGCCCCCTAGATAGCTCCCATCTAGAGCTCACTGAAGTTCTGGAAAAAATCAGGCAATGCCCAGCTATTGTAGACTCAACAAGAGATTTAATCATTACAGGAGACTTTAATCTCCCAAATTGCACCTGGAACCAATATGGTGGTATGAAATCGGGGACAAAAAGGTCCAAATCAAAACACCTGAATGAGTTTATGGAAAACTACTACTAGTACAGCATGTTCACTGCCCAACTAGAAAAGATATCCTAGATTTAGTGCTGACAAATAATGCAATTACAATTGACCATATTGTTATGTATAACACCAACTTTACACTCTGACCACAATGTCATGCACATACAGTTGTCCCTCGGTATCCATGGGGGATTGGTTCCAGGACCCCCCGTGGATACCAAAATCCGCGGATGCTCAAGTCCCTTATATAAAATGGCGTAGTATTTGCATATAACCTATGCACATCCTCCCATATACTTTAAATCATCTCTAGATTACTTATAATACCTAATACAATGTAAATGCTATGTAAATAGTTGTTATACTGTATTGTTTAGGGAATAATGACAAGAAAAAAAAGTCTGTACATGTTCAGTACAGACGCAACCATCGTAGGCCTAACTACATAGTACACATCAGCAACAACGTAACAGTTTCTTTCTTTCAACACTTACAGATTGCTTTCGTTTAATGACCTGAAAGAGAAATACATAGAATAAAACACAGAATATTTAAAATACAAGTACATATAGAAAATATAATTATAAATACACAACACAAGTAGCGAATGAATGAGACGCGAGGCGAACAATGCTCAAACAACGAGTGCTGGAGAGAAACTGAGGATATGGAGGGCCGACTGTATTCACAAACTTCTCTCCACAAATGTAAGCAAGACCCATGCCAAATGGACTTGCCATACTCTGACCTAAACCTGCACAAGTCAGACTGGACATCAATAAATAACTGTCTGGGAGAAATAAACTAGAAAACCTAGAACCAGAAGAATGCTGGAGTAGAATACAATACCTGCTATCATCAGTATTATACAAGCACACACCAAAGAAAAACGATATTCCAAAGAAGCACCTGACAAAAGAACACAGATACAGAAGGACACCAGTGGTGGCTTTTCAGAGGAGGCATGGGAGACCGGGCCTCCTCTGTTTTTATCACTAAAAACTATGAAAGAGGATTTTATTTCATAGTATTAATTCTATACGATCGTAACATTCAGAAAGTAGTGCATCTAACACTTTGTAATCTATTTTATTTATATAGCATATATTATAGATAATTTTGTGCCTCCCTTTGTGCCTCCCTAATCTCCCTCACCACGAGCCACCACTGAAGGACACTTATGAGAAAGAGAACAAAGCTATCTAAACAACTGACAAAACAATTAAGTGGTACAAGACATAGTAACATCTGGAAACAGATACTGATGTTAGAACTTGAAATAAAGGAGTCAACCATAAGAGAGAATATTGATAATGAACACAAAGCTATTGGTACTATAAAGGAAAATAGCAAATTCTTCTTTAGCTATGCTAAATGCAAAGCAGTTATAAAAATGAACATTGGCCCATTGCTCGCTAAAGATGGACTAACTCTCACATCTAATCCACAGGAAATGGCAATAAATAAAGGTTGTAGTGGTAGAACATTAATTATGGGAGATTTCAACCTGCCTCATATAGACTGGAGTTTTTTAGAGGGAAATAATAGGGAAGGTAACTTCTTTATTGACTGCTACAATGACTGTTTTCTAACATAATTTGTAGACAAACCAACTAGGGATCAAGCAATCTTTCTTACTTATATTTACTTATGGGTAATTCCAGGACAAATAGACAAATGAAAGTGCCAAATGTACACTCCACCATCTCCAAAATTCATGAAACTTGGTGTGAGGGTTGGTTTTGGTCCAAATTACAAAAATCTGATTTTTTTGAAAATTGGTCAAGTTGGTCAAATTTTATGGCTTGACCAAATTTTGGTCAAATGAAAAACCAACAATTTTCAAACGTAAATATCTCGGCTGCTAATTGTGGTAGCGTAATAAGTCAAATGATAAAATATGTAAAATTAACTGTAGTTTCTAAATATATATCATTTTTTTAGGGTAACAAAAATAAAATTATGATTTTTTGGAAAAAAATGTCATTTTTTTTTGTTTTGCAATTTGGCAGCGAAGATAGCATTTTTCGAAAAAAGACCAAGAATAAAAAATGTTTATTTGATGTATGTACACCATTAAGTAATAAAAAGTAAGCTTATAGTTTATTATAAGGCTCAAAACTGAGTTTGAAATTAAGTAATAAAATTTTTTTCAGACGACGAAGATTTATTACAGACTTGTTGGTCCAAAAAAAGAATTTTCAAATCATATAAAAAATACATGTAGATAAACCAAAGGAGAAAAATCTTTTAAAATATATGTACAATGTACATACATAACCTCTCTTATATTTAGGGACAGAATATATTGACAATAATAATGTTTAATTTATAAAGCGCTTATCAGAGTATAAAATACTCTTCTTAATACTACACGTACACAAATCTTTGAGAATGAATTAAGAGACAGTATTCTCATCCAGTGAATCCAAATTTTAGATACTAATAATATAATAATAAGAAAAAAGAATTTGAAAAGATTTTTATAACTATTAAGTAGATACACAAATCTTAGATAAAAATTTTAGAAATATTATATAGACAATCTTAAATAGTATACATTCGATAGAATTTATTTTATCTTCTTTGAAAAGTTACTTATAATTCTTGAAGCGGAAAAATGTATTGTATTCTTGTTCCTCCTCGTAAACTTGCTTCAATACTCCCAAATATATTTTCTGTTGGAACGTGACAAACATCATCTTGCGCAGGAAAAATGTATGAGGGACATACGCCTGAAGGATGGAGAAATTTTATCAGAAAATCATCATATTCGCAGTCAAAGGACTGGACTAATCCGAGCCATAGTTTATTTTCATACATACAACCCACAAAATTCTTGGAAATTGGGACAAAGCAATGTAATTGTTGAGTACCTTTGATAGAAGTAATAGGTTCACTCAGACGTTTTTGCAAAGAAAGCTCTACATCTACAACTTCTGCCTCAGAGACGTAAAAAAAGTCAATAGCGGTTAGGAATTCTTGAGAGCAGAAATTGTAGAAGTCCTCAGCTGTTAAGATTTGATGGTCGAGAGGCCGTCGTAAGCTTTCTCTGGCGACTGTTCTTTTTACCGTTCCGCCAATACTGTTGCAGGCATTCTTCCCGTGGGATGTCGCGAAAAAATTCCACTCAGCATGAATTTTGAAGTCTTCGAAATGATGGCATAAATTTAGAAAATTTGTTTTATTCTTATACTGAGCCGCGCATCCATCTGTGAAATAATGAATTTTAGTTAGGTTTGAATTTTGTTGTTGGATGCACAGGATTAATTTTTTGAGAAAACTATGAACCAGAATTGTATCATGCCTGCGATGGTTTGAAACGAAGCAGTAACTTTTGCAAATTAGTTTTCCTGCATTGTTTTTGGAATAATAAATGAATGGGTGCACTGTACATTGCGAGTTCTCCCAATGAAACCCCTGGGCACAATCTTGTACGATGAATGAGAAGTTTTCCGCAAAATTGCCCACCAAAACACCTTCATTTTCGGGTAGTTTCTTTTAGATTTTTGAAGTAACTCGACTGACATTTATTCGTGAAGTGGTATCTTGTCAGTTGTGCAATTTTTTTGGTGAGCGATTCCACGTATTCCTCTGCAGTTTCAGTGATATCTTTTAACATACAGTGATTGACGGACACCCATTGTTTATATTTTATCCCTTCCATCGCCATGAAGTCCAAACTTTCCAAATAATTTTTGATTCCGACCTCTTGTGGGCATCTTTTGCATTGGTGCATCATACAATCTTCATTGTCCATGCCGCAGATGGATAAAGACATTAATTTTTTGTAGTCTAAATCTTTAATGCCTAACGCTGATATTTGTAGTTTTGGATTTTGGTGATGCATACATACGCAGACACTGTGAGTTCCGCTTTGTCCCGCAAGCACGCACCACGACGGTCGAAGCTGAGCAAAGGTACTAAAGCCTATTTTTGAATTTTCATCATTTTTTGCATATTCAGCATATAACTCTTTCAAGTTACACAATACCACTTTTTTTATTTTTTATTTTTTCACCCTCTTCATTTATTGCAAACTTATAATCTTTGATTCCCGGGCACATCCTACTTACTATATTCATCATTTTCATTAAAACTCCCAAATGATTGTTTTCATTTCAGCTGTGATGACCTTCCCTTTCGTCATGTTTGGAATGTTAGGAAGAATCCCAAACTGTTTTTGAAGATTGCGGCTCTTACGCACCATATACTTTGTTGCTCCAAAGAAGTCAGCAGTTTTTTCAATGGGATAGGGATACATTGATAGTATTTGTAACCTAAGATTGCAATCGTTACTTGCTTGAAATTTCTCCTTTAATTCTTCCATAACCTTTTGATACCTGAAATAAAGTGTATTTGACATTAAGTTTAATTAGTATATTTTTAATTAAACTTTTCATAAAAATATATGTATATGTATTGTCCGATTATAAAAATGTAAACAGATAAACTTAATTTAGTATATACTTCGATGACTGTATTAAATTTAATTTAAAATGTCAAATTTCAATAACTATGTCCGAAAAGTAGTCTTGCCTCTAAATCATCTTCCAAACAACATTTTTTGGACGGACCAGCTTCAGAATAGTCAATAGGAGCCCCATAAGCAGCTTCAAAACTTCATTTAACCTTTTCCATTGTCAATCTGAATTTCGTAGAAGCCTTTATCTGTTTTTGTCCCGGCTTCAATCCAGCTGTAAAACAAATTCATAAATTTAGGTTGCGTGAAATAATCAAATATCAAATATTTTGTATACCGTATATGTATTCAAGTGCTGATGCTAATATTTAAAAACAGAAAACTACGAATTTGGCATTAAGAAACAAATGTCCTGAACGGAGTCTCTATTGTTTTATTACCTGTTTTAATAAGGCTTTCATCAAATAAAGGTAAAATATTGTCGCTGAGCAAATCTTTATTGAATTGCCTGTCTTGAACGACAAATTCTTCCACTGGTGGTGGATTCGTGGAATCGCTACTTCTTCGCTCCATACATTCGTTAAGTATGTCTCGCTCAGGTATTGGTACAGGTTCTGGCTCTCTGGATGAACAGTGAACATGTTCTAATACAATTGGCTTCTTTTTAATTGTGACATAGCAATTGCTGCATAGTAATTGATTTTCTTCCAAAATTCCATAGCTTGCAGCTGCCATGGCAGAGTTTACTTTTTTGATGTTACAGAAAATTCTTCTTGAGTGTTTTTTCATAGGATCGCAACAAAATTTTGTGTTTTGAGGCATTTTAAGGGTTAGGTAAGTTTACGTATACTAGAAAATTAGGTATATAGCTACTGAAAATCTGGAAAGAAAGCAAAAAAATTGTTAAAATTTGGAGGATTTTTCTTTTTAGTCATTTTTTTTTCATAATAATTGTCGATAAGCTGACTTTTTATTACTTATTATGGTGTACATACATCAAATAAACATTTTTTATTCCTGGCCTTTTTTTCGAAAAATGATAGCTTCGCTGCCAAATCGCAAAAAAAAAAAAAAAAAAAAACTTTCCAAAAAATCATAATTTTATTTTTGTTACCCTAAAAAAAATGATACATATTTAGAAACTCCAGTTAATTTTACATATTTTATCATTTAAGACTACTACACTACCACAATTAGGTGCTGAGATATTTACATTTGAAAATTATTGGTTTTTTCATTTGACCAAAATTTGGTCAAGCCATAAAATTTGACCAACTTGACCAATTTTCAAAAAAATTCAGAAATTTGTAATTTGGACCTAAACCAACTCTCACACCAAGTTTCATGAATTTTGAAGAGGTCACCATGTACTTCATTTGTCTATTTCTTATAAAATTACCCTTATGTACATTCTGGATGCAGGTCATTAGACCTCTATCCAGACCACTGTTGGATTCCTCCTCTGGTCTTGGCAGGCTAGTGGCAGTTTCTCCCACTGTTCCAAACAAAGCTTCATATACAAACTTCATCTCCCAGCCTGCCCAGTGCTTATCCAGATGCATCGAAAGACCACAGACTGGGAGCATTCACCATCTGAGCAGGCAGACTATTCCAGGAGTCTACTGTTCTTAGGGAAAAACTATTTTGCCTCAGTTTCCTGCTAAATCTGGTTTTATAAAGCTTGAAATTATAGCCTCTCATTGTGCCTACATCTATTTGTAATGCAAGTGAGACTTCCTGATCATAAATATGGTGGGTCAGCTTGTACAATTGATCATATCTCTCTAGCACATCTAAACTTTAGTGTAGGCAAGTCAAGCTTCTTTAGTCTTCTTCATAGCTACAAAGTTTCATACATCTTTGTACATTTTCTATTGCAGTTACCTATATCCTTCTTTCTCCAGGGCTCCATACTGCCTGAGTGTATTCCAAATGTGGTCTTACCATTGCCTTAAACAGCCACTTGAACATCTGTAAGTCCAAGAAGCGAAAGATGATCTTATAACCCACAAGCTGTGTAGCCTTATTTATTTTCTCTTGTATATGCCTCTCAAATCATAGTTGGTTATTGATCACCACCCCAAGATCTTTTTCCTCCTGCACAACTTCCAATATACAGTCTTGTCTTTCTACCTCATCTCTATTCCACATTTATATGGTCTATTCTCACTCTGGTTTATCTTAGATTTTTTTTTTCAATGATCATGAACTTATTAGGGAATTTGCAGTAGGTAGGAGAGTACAGGAAATAGTGATCATTGGATCATACGTTTTAAGATAGAATTAAATAGGGATCTGGTCAACAATGAGCATCTAGTCCCTTGCTTCTCAAAGGGTGACTATAGTAAATTTAGGGAGTTGTTAGGCTCAGTGAAGTGGAATAATGAATTTGCCAATAAAAATGCTATTGAGATGTGGTCTAGATTCAAAGAAATTTTAGAGGATGTATAATGTAGGTGTATTTCTTTCAGAACTGTTAGGAATAACAAGATTAGGAAACCTTTTGTGGTGGATTGGTGTGACTAAAAGTCTGCAGAATGACACACCAAAAAAACACCTTAATAATAATAACTAATATTGATCTGGCAGCACTGGTTTTGATGGATTAGGGCGGATATGCAGCAATGATGATGTTGCGGGGAGAGTGAATGAACTTAACTAGAATAGCGTAACTTAGCTACTTCTTGATGGTGGGAAACGAGAAGGTCCCGGGTGGTGAAGTTTTTCTCACCTCCACTGACTGTCACTGAGGGGCAAACGAGACTCCCACACTGCTGAACCAAGAAATGGACTCGACCCACTAGCTATTTCAAGGATTAACACTGTGTCTGAGTTGGGTCCACTTGAGAACCTGGAAAGCCCTGGCTTCAGGAAAGGTGTGTGCAATGTACACCCAGCAATACTTGAGGACTTCAACCAAATATGGGCCTACACAACAAGCAAGCAAGATTTTAGCAAACTGATTGTGAAGTAAACCAAATGTGACTGGATGAGAAAAGCAGATATTACCCTCTGAATTGTAAATCCTTGAAAGTAACGACCCCAGTCTATGAGGACAAAGGCTGAAAAAAAACTAGTTAGTAGAATTCTAAGGGTTTATTAGCAATCAACTTGAATTATTTACAAGAACTAGAATGGGTTATGAGCTTGAGTCTAAACATGGCTTAAGATCAAGAAATGGAAATCCAACTTGAATTATTTACAAGAACTAGAATGGGTTATGAGCTTGAGTCTAAACATGGCTTAAGATCAAGAAATGGAAATCCAACTTGAATTATTTACAAGAACTAGAATGGGTTATGAGCTTGAGTCTAAACATGGCTTAAGATCAAGAAATGGAAATCCAACTTGAATTATTTACAAGAACTAGAATGGGTTATGCTATACAAAAGTGCTTACAATTACAATGACAAAAATACTGGACAACAAAAAATGGAATTTCCAGAAAAAGATAAAAAAACTTAACCTATACTAGAATGGTACAGTTAGAAAACACAATCGACCTCACTGGACCTAACATCCTTAAGCTAGAATTGAGGTCAATCCAATCACACCTATCTATTATAGTTAAGCCATGGAGAAACTAAATCTGGAGCTAGAAATACCTTAACCTGCACACCGTTATGCACAGGCAATGTCCATTATCACAAGGCACTCTGTCTTTCTTGAACTTTTCTTGTTTTTAACAAATTTAGTTAGCAGGCTAGGACTTCCACAAGCGGAAACGAATTTTACTTTGAAAAATGAATCAAAAATCAAGCTCAAAATGGATCAAACAAAACAAGACTAAAGGGGATCTAAACAAACTACTGAGCTAGTCAGGCATTAAGCAAGACTAACTCCAGCAATATGGGGGTTGCATCCTGAAACAAGAAGAAGACAAGAGGTTAGTGAAGATGACCCCACCACACCCCCCCCTCCGAGCGGTGGGTACCACCACTCAAAAAGTGAGTGCAGCGAAGCCCTCTCCCAAATCCAGTCTTTCAAGGAATTGCCACCTCCCCATCCTGACACCAAGCTCCAAGTTTTCCTTTCTCCATGGCTACCAAACACTAGACAATTATATATACATCCATGAATCAATAATAAGAAGGTACTATCACCTTCAAAACCCTACCTAGTTACAATATAAATTTACACAATTAGTGCTGGATCCATTCACTTTTTAGCACTCCTTTATATGGTCCTTTCCTTAAGAGGCTAATCACAATCCTCCTTGCTTGAAACTGAAGCCACCTGCATGACTATTGTCCTTGATTAATATCCTTACTAGCCCATCACTATCAATGTACCCGGCCCTGGTCCACCCATCCATACCTCCTGATTGGTAGACATTCTACCAAAGGTGGGTCCGCTTGTCCAGGCTAGAGGTAACTGCGTGGGCTGGCCATGCCCTCTTGATGAGCAGTCCTCCAGAACTGCCTCCTATGTAGACAAGAATGGCGGTGCAAACTGGAGCAAGGCCTGGAAGACCCCCTCAGGCCGATTCTTGAAGAGTGGAAGAACCAATAATGGCTCCCTCCTGAAAACACCTCCCATGAAAGTAGGAAAGTGTGTGGGGGTGACTGGAGGCAGGTAAGGACAGGGGACATGCACTGGAAGCTGTATGCATGACACTCAAAGCAAGTACAAAGTGGGTGACAAGTGAGGGCAGGTGCATGAGTCAGGCAGAGGCATGCAAACCAAAAATTTACTGCACTTAACCAAGCTCAAGGTATGGTATTCATTATCACTATGTGCAGTCACTTTGTGTTCTAGAAAATTACACTAGCTTCTCCATGGCTTTACTAGCTAGGCCCTACCTATACATTACGGTACAGCAAGATATACCTTTTATATATCTCTTAACCAAGGCTCCGTAAAGCCGTTACAAAACTAGATACACCATTCCTTAACCTAGAAATACTATTTTAACATCAAAACTAATCATAGTACCATCAACTTAAATACAATACATAATAATCATATATACATAATTAGACAGGGTCTAGAAAACCACTTAATTGTTAATTAAATTAATCATGAACACATTCCAGAGGCCTAGAGGGTACTAATGGTAACTCCATTACAGGACTTCTGGATTGAGTTCATGGAGGAGAATCACCAGCCAACTCTCGAATTACTCCCAACCCCCTCCTAACAGACTGGAGTCATTTATGAGCTAGTTTACTGTTAGCTTGTAATAAAGCCCTAGCTTCTGAACAGATATTTTTGACTGGGGATAAACTTAATCTATTGGGAGTCCTTGAACCAGTTACCAGGCTAAATTTGCCGCTCTTGAGAAACTAATTGCTGGTCTAACAGCTGGTAAATCTGCTCCTCATCATCCTGCACATGTTCTAAAGTGTTCTCCAGAGCTTCCACCAAGGAAGAGAGTTCTGGAGAATCACTATTGGGTAAGGTTCATTCAGATATGGAGAACTCTGTCTTGGATCTATTGAACCAACCACCTTCTGGATCTAGACTCCCAGGAAGTTCCTCAGGATCCATCACACCTTAACCGACAGCAATGAAGGAGCACTATGAGGAATAGGAGACAGATCTTGATTTCCCCACTGGGGAACAAGCTTCCTTCTCTGAATCACTACCAAGGTAGTCTTGAACATTCCCAAAAGTGACATGTTTTGGTTGAGAATGAGACCTAGACAGAGGTTTGGGTGAACTAGACAAGATACCTGGAGGATTCACTTTGGATGGCACCTCATCCGGGAATCCAGAAAAGTCAAGTTCAAAAGAACTTGAAGAGCATTCAGAGAAATCTGAAGAACTTGAACTTTCACTCAGATCAGCAAGCCATGGTCTAGAATTGACCCTATTCTGATCTGGAAATCCTAGAAACTCGCTTGAATCACTACTAGAATCAAAGAGATCAGTCTCATCTTCTGATGAACTGTCCCACAAACAAGAAAAGCCTTGTGAACAAACTGGAACATTAGGGGTTTCAAACCCTAGAAAACTCTCATCCTCCTCCTCCAGGCTAGCCCAGGGAACCTGAACTAACCTGGAATAACTAGGATGATTCCTCAAGAAATTGGGAGCCTCCTTCCAGCTCCTCAACTGAGAATGATGAACTCGACTCATGGATAAGTGTGGCTGCAAATCTGGATAAGCTGGTGAAATGACATAGGTCACACCATTCTCCACTGCTCGATCAACTTGAAACGGCCCACAGTACTTGGGCAGAAACTTGTTAGAAACTAGATTACCTTGGAACAACCTTTCGAATGACAAGTTGCCCCTTGGTAAAGGGACAAAAACCAGGATGTCCTGGATACCACTGTTCTTGAACTGGAGTGGGAATAGAGACTGGAATAGGATCTGGATGAGCGGATGATAACAAGAACTGGGCTGGAGACATAGTCAACTCAGAATGAATCGTACCATTGTAGGTCATAATGGCCTTTGGGAGATTCAAATCCCACAAGCTAGAATCTTGAACAAGATTCCGTAGAAGCTCACCAATGGTACGGTTGACCCTCTCGACTGCACCATGCTCTCTGGATGGTTGGGGTCGTGAAAACGTGAGTGATCCCGTATCGAGATAACATCTGCTCAAACTCCTGACCCCTAAATTCCGGACCATTATCAGTAACAACTGACAAGGCCGGCGCAAAAGAGTGGGCAAACACTCGAAACTCAAAAAGATGGGCAATGGTACTGGAAGTCTGTTGGGAAATGGAACAGCCACTACCCACTTGGAGTAGTGGTCCACCACCATCAAACATCCTAGATTCCCCCGAGGTGTTCTGGGAACAATACTAGATCCACATCCACCAACTCAATGGTGCCTGGGTCACGATCTTCAGGGTAGGTGGAGCCTTGATCTGGCTGGAAACCTATTGAGCTGGCACTGGGAACAAGATGTGACCACCTCTTGCACAACTTTATATAACTGAGGATGAAACACTTCCCCAGACAAGACATTTAAGACCTGTTTCGGCCTATGTGTAGTGATGTGAGTCATTTTTTATTGTGTCGTTTTTTTTGTTTTTTTGTCATTTTTTTGTTTAAAGAAGATAGTTGTTTTTTTGTTTTTTTGTTTTTATTGTTTTAAACTTATTCCATATTTTTCTTCCTTTAATCTAATAAGTATATTAGTATTACCTATAATTTACTATACTACCACGCTTATACGGTTATACCTAGTATATGTATATAGTCATCTTTAGAAAAACTGAATCACACAAAAAGTATATAATAGAAAGGAAAAACAAACCCTCATTTTTTATATGTATATACCTATATTTTTAACTAGAACATAAAACATTCTTCCTCATTTCAAACAATATACATAATTGTGATTGGCAAGAGTACCAGTATATATATTCCAGATCGAAAAAAAAATATTCACCTTTTTTTGAACCTTTTGTTAACCTAATGTTGGTTAACCTTCATTTCCATGGAAGAATCATCACTAGATTGGGTAGAGCATATATGCTAGTTTCAATATCACAGGTACTGGTATAATATCCATAATACTGGTATAAACAAGATATAATTGTGATTGGCAAGAATACCAGTGTATATAATATATATAATTTTTTATTTTTTTTTTTTTTTTAGTTCAGGAAGAACGATTCGCCTCTATTTAAAGGGCATATCTCAGCGGAAAAACAAAGAAAAAGTGAGAGGAAAGACAGGGAAAAGAAAGGGTGGAGGGATAGTCGAAGTGGAAAAAGACCAAGGATGACAAGGACTGCAGGGTCGAGCCCCATCATCCTTGGGTGCTAGGGCCGGGAGGGCGCACGTGAAACCTCCAGGAACAAGCACGTACAAACGAGCACAAAGAGCACTCAAGAGCACGAGCTTAGAACCCCCTTGCGGGGATATATATATATATATAATCTATATATATATATTAGGGTGACACTTATTTTCGAAAGTTTGAATTTTTATCGGGACGGGCGCGTTTCTGGTTCCATTTTGTCAAAAAATATCGTGTGTAAAATATTTTTGAAATAAAACAATATTTAGAACTGCCTCAATACGGTCAAAGTTTGTATATTTTCTCGAAAAGTAGAAATTTTAGATCATGATGTTCTATGCCTCTAGCAAATAAAATATCACTTCTAGTTTGTTCAAGCTACTAATCTTGACCTAAAACATATAACTGGACTTCATACTTTCAACTCTAGGTCCCCTCAACTCGAGTATTAGCCCCTCAAGGGGGGGGGGGTATCATGGGCGCCCATCTCCCTCTCATTGTTGCCTACTTTGCAGAGGTCATGGTGGACTTGCGGGCGGTTGGAAGTCACAGCGGTGCTTCTCGACCACTTGTAAGAGGAACTGCCTTTGGTCTTCACTCTTGGTAAGGGCCAGGTGTGAAAGACTGCATCAACGCCACCCCGCGCTCCGCGAAGTCATTGACAACTTGAAGGGCCTGGACTCGGCGGGATGCGGCGATGAAGGCTGGGTCCGTCCGCCACTCTCCGGATCCTTGAGCAGGAAGGCGGTGCTGATGTCCAGAACCTTGAAGAACTCCTTTGATGTAGTCGTTGTGAACTTGGCCGATGTATTGTTGGCGATTGAGGCGGTGGACAGGTCCACATTGATACGCCGCGGGGGATCCTCCGATCCTTCCTCTTCTTCCATCGCTTTAATCATCTCCCGCTTTGTCGCCAAGTCGATACCCTCGTCGAAGATGGCCAGGGTGACGAGGCGCTCGCTCAAGTACCATAGGTGCCTGGCGAAGACTGTCGCCGTCGCCTTGGCCACGCTGAGTCCGGATAATAGACGAGGGCCTTGAGCAGCGCGAGGTCCGCGGCTGGGGCCGTTGCCGGGAGCGGCGCTTTGTACCAGGCCGTCACGTAGATGGACACGGCGAAGATGGTGAATCGCCGGATTCCAGCCGCTTCGCCTGACGACATCTGAAACTGTTCCCGGAACAGGAACAGTTTGATGGCATAGATGACTTTTGCCATCCAGCGCGCGCGATGGAAGGCGCCGGGACGAGCGAACCGGGCACCCGCTTGTTCGGACCCGCCCAGCACAATTACAGAGAGCTCCAGAAGTTCCCTGTAGTCATCACGTGGATGTTGACCGTCGAGGAGGCGGCTGAATTCGATCAGCAGGTCGTCGCGGGCGTCCTTCAGGTGCTGCGGCATGGTTCCATCCTCGAAGGGCTTCGCTTTGGTTTGATCGATGAAGTCCCACTGGGCGGTGAATCGTTTGAACAGGAGGATGTCAGGACCAGTAGAGGGACCGAGGCACGCCGTGAATGCCTTCTCGCACACCAGTTCGTGGATGTAGTGGCGGCAAGCCAAATGAAGCACTGTCTTCTCGAGTTTCTGCTCAATGATATAGCAAGCTCTCCTGAGAGTCCTGTTTGAGGCGGTGGTGTCAAAAGAGAGGGCACAGATCCGTCCCTTGATGTCCCAATCCTCGAGGGCAGAGAGGACGGCTTCCGCCATGGCGCGGCCGGTGCCGTCGGGAGGCTGGGCACAGCCAGAAGCTTGTCGACGTTCTCCCCAGACACCAGAACTGGAAGGCGATCTTCAGCAGGGCCTCCGTCAGCCGCTGGTACGATTTTCCCGTCCCAGTGAACGGTCAGCGGCACAGTAGGATGGAAGGCTGCCTTCATTTCCGCTGCTGCCATAGCACGGAACTTTGCTCGGTCGCGGCGGGAGGATTCGCGGTTCAAGACCAGCTCCTCAGGGTCGTGGCCCAAGCTCCTCGCAGCCGCCGACAGCAAAAAAACACCTTCTCGGTCGGTAAGTTTCGTCCGATCCATCGCTGCGGAGAGATCAGGGGTGATCATCTTTTTCGACGCGCGGAATCGCTTGGGTGGTAAAGGGGTCGTAGATGCTTCTGCATTCGACGTGGACGGGCCCGGGAGAGAGAGCTCTTCCTCTTCTTCTCGGCGACGACGCCGTGTCGGTGACCGAGTCGGGCTGCTTGCACCTGAGCTGGAGCTCGATGCCAGTTCGACGAGTTCTTCTCGGCTCTCTCTGTTCGCCCTTTCATCATCTTGCCGGCGGCTCCTTTCCGCTTCCTGTCTCCTCGCACGCTCCTCCTCAGTGTGCAGCGTCATGTCACGTGTGGAGGAGATGCGGCCGCGCCGCACCTCGGCCCTTTGTCCCGTCAGGAACTCCCTGTCCTCTTCGATTGTGATCATCGACATCGCCTGTTCGTGTGCGATGTCGAAGAGGCGGTCAAGGGATGAGAGGAACTCGGCCTCGTTCCTGATTTGGTCACAGTGCGCCGTTTCGAGTTCTTGTTCAGAGCCCGCCACTTCTCGTACATTCGGAGAACCTTGTCCCTTGCGCGTTGGTCTTTCTGCGTAGGAATATGGGACCGCTCCCAGAATTCCTTGACTGCGGTCACTGTCTCAGCGGCTGCTTCCTTGATCGGCTTCTTGACGTCAAGGTGAAGGTGGAAAAAGTACTGAAGCGCCTGCTTTCCCGTAGGCAGCATGCTTCCTGTGATGCTGTGGTCCACGGTCCCCAGGATAGACTGCAGTTTTAGATCTTGTTGCCGAAGCCATCACGTCGTTTCAGAACTCACTGAAAAAGAGAATGAAACACTGTTAGTGTTGGCAAAACTCGTCCCAACCCATTTTCTACTTAGAATAACATGTTCTTTCGCCTGTATCAATATTTGGATAAACTCGTGTTACACCCTGTATAATACCTCATTTTAGTCTTCTGTACACCAGTGCGGAAGACTAACCAACGACTCTGACCGTCCGTCTGTCTGTCTGTTATCATTTTTCAACTCAGAAACTAAAGCAGCTATCGAAACGAAAACTGACATGATAACAGAACGCCATGAGTACTTTTCGACAAAAAGTATAAACTTTGACCTCGTTGAGGCAGTTCTAATTATTATTTTATTTCAAAAATATTTTACACACAATGTTTTTAGACGGAATGACCCAGAAATGCCCCGTCCTGATAGAAATTCCCAAAAATGAAAAACACCCCAAATAAGTGGCACCCTAATATATATATATATGTATTCCAAATAGAAAAATAAAAAAAATATAAATATTCATCTTTCTTTAACCTTTGTGTTAACCTAATGCTGTTTAACTTTCATTATCTGATTCTATTTCCATTGAAGAATCATTATCACTAGATTGATTAAAGCAAATAGTTTCAATATCACAGGTACTGGTATTTATTGCAGATTTGGATGTTGACGAAGCCAATGTAGCACCATGTTTTACTTCACTTTCTTGGAATTTTGCATTTGGGATATAAATACTAGCTTTGCTGCTCTGTCTGTGCTTAATTGGTTTCTTTTGGCTGTATGGATATTACTGTATGTGCTAAATGATCTCGGAGGTAATGAAAGGGCGAAATAGAGGTGTATGAGTTTGTGTAGGTATATGTGAGTATGCATGCGTATGTATCTGGAATTCTGGATGTATGCATGTGTATGGGGTATACAATAGATATAAATGTATAAGTATTTATGTATATATTGGTATATATGTATATGGGTGTATGTGTATGTATATATATATGGATGGTCTCGTGGGGGGGGGGGAATATGTAATCGCGGGTCTAAAGGATAGTTAAGTGGGAGATTCAAATCCGAGGCATGGATGGGAGAGTCCTGAAAAGGTTGGACAATGGGCAGTCAGCTCCCAGCCAGTGTTCTCGCAAGTTTAATGGATCTCAAGATACAAGACTCAGTGCAAGAAAGAGGCCAGTTTTTTCTGTAAATAGGCTGAAAAGGACATTCTATACTGGTACCATATGGCCTATTTTATTATTTATTTATTTATTTTTATAATATATCATTGCAAAAGTATACCTTATAATTAAATTGGCAATATCTATATTAATTATTAAAAAAAACAAAAAAAAAATGACAAAAAAAACAAAAAAAAAAACGTTTTTTTTACATCACTACCTATGTGTGCCATTTCTAGATGGATAGTAATGGCCAGCTCAATCAGGAAATTAAAAGGTACTAGAACTTGGGGAAACATTTCTGGTTCATTGTACTTAACTAGAAGACCATTCTCAAAGTAGATATCTTTAAGATAACGGCGATATCTCACTAGAGCTTTAGGACAATACCCAAAACAACCCTTATCTAGATAGGACTTAAGTTGTCTCAACACACGATCACTTTTTTGAAGAACCTCAAGGTTAACTTCATCTAGAAATGAACATGGACGCAAATTTCCAACTACCAGCGGTTCTTGATGACTGGAGGGTTCCTCCAACTCTGCCAGAAAAGTAGCGAGAATCTCACCCTCCTTCATGACTCTGTCAGTGGACAAATGCAGGTTAATCCTGGCGGCAGACAAGAAATTCGCACCCAGGAGAAAACAACAAGGAATAGCTTGATCTTCAACAAGAGCAAATGGGTGATCATCAATAGTTACTCTAGAGCCAAGTGACACAGTAAGTTGTACATAGTTATAAACTACCACTTGCTTTTCAGCCACACCTTGAATGTTAACCAGAATATCTTGTGAATAATCCCTCAAATTTCCTAAAATTTCACGCCAGGCTACTCGAGATATGAGGGAGATCTCAGCTCCAGAATCTAATAAGGCACAGTAGGTTTTGTCTTGACAAGTAAGTGGGACAACTGCTCTAAAGGCACCTGAATGTGGACAAGCAATATCCACCTCAAGGGTGGGAAAATTGACTTCACATTCTACTAGACCATTCTCGATCTCCAAACTTGAGCAACCTGCCCCTATTGGTTCTGAATCCAAGTCTCTCTCATACAAAGAATTTAAACAAGTCAAGAAGACGGGACAAGACTGAACATATTTATTGGATTCACTCAATAAATTGAAATGAACACCACCTAGACACTGGACATGCACCCTATCAAGAAGTTCTGAGGGTTCTGTTACATGCTGATTCTTGACTTCAGGGTGGTAAATTAGAGGGTTTTCAGTACCAAAGTGCAATACAACATCCACTTGATACATCTCACAGAAAACTTTCAAGATCTCTGGTGATGCTGGCTACCCTGGAATTGTCATAAGTTGAAGATGTTGCTTCTGCTTGCTATTCAACTTGATTCCGTACTTTGTAGGATGACTTAGCAGTTTTTCCACCAACTGCTTTCGAAGAAATACTGGACTCTCTGGAACTTCACGATCTAAGTCATGAACAAGAGCATACCACAAACACTCGATCAAGGAATCACCTCCCCTGTCCGGCTTAAATCTTACTAGTAAGCCCTTGGGGAGTTCTGCTGAATTTGCTGTGGTGCCCTCTTCATGCTCAACCTGGAAGTGTCTGGATAACGCATCTGCAGCTTGATTGTCTTTGCCTGGAACATAATGAAGCTCAAAATCAAACTCAGCAAGATCTTCAATTGTTCGAGCAAGCCTGTCATTGACTAATCTCATATTATGGAGATAGAACAATGCTTGATGGTCCATGTTCAGAATGAATGGAATTCCGTACAGGAAGGCTCTGAATGTCTTGACTCCCCAGCGCATCGCTGCTAGTTCACGCTCTGTAACCGAATATTTCTTCTGAGGACTAGAAAATGTCATTGATGCATGAGCAATGATTCGAACTTGACCATTCTGAACTTGAGTAAGACAAGCACCTGCACCAATGGCTGATGCATCCACCCACAAGTTCAACTTCTCTGCTGTTTCTTGATAATCAGGAAAAGCCAGTTCCACCTCATTTTGCATCTCTACCTTGAGCGTCTGGAAGGATTCTTCCATCTCTGGTGTCCACTGGATAACTGAATTCCTTGATCTTCCTGTAAGTTCTGATAAGGGCTTAGCAACTGCTGAACACTGTGGCAAGAACTTCCTCTGGAAATTCACTAAGCCCAGAAATTCTCGAAGTTCCTTGATGTTCTTGGGCTTTGGGAAGTTCTTCACCTTCTCCATATACTCTGGCAATTTTGACAATCCACTAGAACTGACTATATGACCTAGAAATGGAACTGTCGACTGGAACCATCTACACTTTGGTGGCTTGATCTTGATACCATGTTCTTCTAAAACCTTGAGGACTTTTTCAACTAGCTGGAGATGGGCCTCGAATGACTTTTCCATAATTAGAATATCGTCAATATACACTAGAACAGTGGTTCTTAACCTTTTTACTACCATGCCCCCTCTAGGAATTGGTCCTTCCCTCCATGCCCCCCTTCAATCAAAATAACATTCTCAATAACTTCTCAATATTAGCCCATGCTCTCGTTAAGAGAATAACAAATACAATTAGAGAAATTCCTGTTTCTAGGGGGGTGTGCCCCCCTGGTTAAGAACCACTGCACTAGAACCTTCTTCCTTGAAAATCCCTTCAGCACATCTTGCATTTCTCTCTGGAAGGCTGAAGGCGCGTTCTTCAATCCAAAACTGAGTTTCTTGAATCTCCAGTGTCCATGAGGGGTCGAGAAAGCTGTATAATCTCGACTCTCCTCCTCGATTGGCATTTGATAATAACCCCGGACTAAATCCAGGGTGGTAAAGAACTTGACACCATGTAGACTGTAGACAGAGTCTGTCAAGTTTGCCATCGGGAATCTATCAGGCTTGGTTACCTTGTTCAGTTTACGGTAATCCACACACAAGCGTATGGATCCATCTGGTTTCCTAATTGGTACCACTGGAGCACTCCAAGGAGATGTTGTAGGCTCGATAATTCCTAGCTGATGAAGTTCTTGACACTGATCATCGATGACTTGATCAATCGGTTCTGGAAATCTCCTTGGTCGCTGAAATATTGGCGTGTCATCGTATAACTCAATACGGTGTGGAGTCATCTGAGCAGTCCCCACATCAGAATCTCCTCGACTAAGAACGGCTTTTCTGGAATTAAGCAAGTTATAAACTTGAGATTTCTGGTGGGAATCCAGCTCAGGTAAGTCAATTTCTGAAGTTAGACGTTCTGGTGTCCATTCCGAAAAGATGAGACCAATTCATCATCATTTTCTGATTCCATACCTACACAATGTACTTGATGTGTCACTGTATCATTAGTGTCTTCTGGATTTGGTGTAGGATCGAGTTCAACTAGAGTGTAAATGTGTCCCATCATGTCTCCTGCCTTGATTCTACCAATAGGTTTCCCTGTAGTGTAGACTAGAATGGAAGGGCAATCTAGATTTACAATCCCTGGAACACCTACCACTTTCTCTCCAAGATGCACGCTTGAAACTGTCCCATCATAGAACCATTCCCCGAATTTCTTGAACATGGACATGTACCATCATCATTACTCCTTGATGTTCCCACTGAATTTTTACTTCTACAGGTCCACAATCATTCACCTGCACACCTTCTACAGCCCAACACTTAACCTTGTAACAAATCCTTTTGCACTCTTCTCCATTCGTACCTAGATAAATTTCCCACGTAGAACCATCAGTGTTCTTCCCTGAAACCCGTCTACGTGCTAGACTAATCTGTAATTTGTTAGCCCGCAGAAAATCTAAACCTAGAAAAATGGGATATTTAAAATCCAAAGTGGGAAGGATAAGAAACTTGAAAGGGGACATTACAATACCATGCAAAGAAACTGAGTAGGACTGAACCCATAGTTTCCCTTGAAGCATCTGGACCTACACCTCGAATTGTGGAAATATCTGTAGTATCTATTGGAATCCCAAGTTGTTGTGCCAGTTCACTGGAAATTAAGCTAACTTGTGCTCCCGTGTCAATTAACCCTGGATGTTAGTGTCTTGAAGGGTAACATCAATGTTAACACTTCTGCAGGTTCAAGTTCGGCAAACCGGACACCTCGAAAATGACCTCCTGGAATATCTGGACCATGAACCTCATCTGCAATGTTACACCTAGGTATTTGGGTTCGAGGTGCTGGTTTAGGTGTCCATGAAGATGCTAGAGGATTCAGTTCATTTCCAGTGGTTTTTGGATACTGCTGTTCTGAACTGGGTAATTCTGGATGTCCAGGGGTGGCATCATCACCCACCTCAGACGCTAAATCATGTTCTGGTTGGTATTCATCTGGAGAGGTTTTCTGTCATCTTTGGCTGGGATCTCATGATGATAATCGGGTTCTTGAAGATCATATCTTGAAGATTGGACTTCAGCTTCCAATGAGCCCCTGATCTCATTGGAACTGATTAGTTTCCCGACTGTTGTTGATTGTTGTGGGTAGATTCATTATTTTGGTTTCCTTGAGACAATTTTCTTGACCTTGTCTTCTAGAAGGGCAGAACATTCCTGGATGAGGTCCTTGACACAAAGGACAGTGGTAGGAAGGTGATGTCCTGGAGCTTGATTGTCGTTGCTGCTGATTGCGAGGGCAATCTCGAACCATATGATCCAGACTACCGCACATAAAACACGCTCCTTTCCATCTTCTGCAGTCCTGTTGAAGGTGTCCCTTCCTTGCACACCACTGACATATTGACCTCTGTATCTTCTTGGGATCTTGACTGACTGGAGTTTCTTTCAACTCCTGAGAGTTGTTGTCCTCCCTGCTGATTTCGATCTTGAGATTTTCGACGATCCCTTCCTTGACGTTGACCTTGGGACTTCTGATTTCCATTTTTATTCCCAGAATGGAAGACGCGAGTTCCATTCCATTGTCCTTTTTCATACCTTGGTTGTTTCGATATTGTGGTTAGGTGTCTCGTGTCTGGATGACTCTCTGGAAGGCTTTGGAGCTGGAGGGATCTGCACGGGAAAACCTCAATGGTTTCTTGCCTTGGAAGGGATGGTCCATCACTTGAATGCATGGCCACAAAATCCTGAATGTTGGACCAAGTCACCTTCTTGTTATGCAAGGTCTTGTTCTCATTGATGATCCGGGTCAGTTGTTGTGACAGCCCAGCTGGAACTGTCTCCAAGAACTTCCTCCTCAACTCCTTGCTTGTCTCGAGTGCTTTATTTGGGAAGGCCTGGTGAGCCAGAGTCTCGAGTCTTGCAGCATATACATCTGGTGTCTCTCCAGGCTTCATTGTCGCGTTCTTGAATTCTGACACCTTGCCAGTTGTGAAGGTTTTCTTCATTCTCTTGTAGCATGCCAACAATCTAGCCTTCATCTCATCATATGCCACTGCAACCCCCATAAGCATTATACAAATCCTGAATTTCCTGTTAGATGTTTTCCAAGTGTTCCAGTCCAGTCTCTCCGTTCACAAGTAAACTTGGCTGAGCAATGACGTTCAAAGGCTTCTAGATATTCAGGAAAAGATCTTCCACTTGACACATCAAATTCATCAAGATCTGGAGCACTGGTAGGATAAACTCCTGGTGCCATCCTTGAACCGTTGTTACTCTTGAAAGTGGAGGAACGCTTAGTACGTTTAACCTTCCTCTCAGCATCTGGAAGACTGGAACTGGAGCTGGTTGATCTATTGCGTTGTGTCTTGATGGGTTTAGGAGATGCCAGCTTTGTCTTTTCTTTCTTGAAAGTTCGTGTTCCTCTGCTGGTACCTTCTTCCCTGTTCGAGACATTCTCTACATCATCCAGATTCTCAAGCTCGGCATTGAGTCATAAGAATCTCTCTCTAGATTCAGCCTATCCTTCTGCTGCTGCTTCCTCATCAGCTGGTCCACCTGTTGCTGCCAATATGAATTCTGAAGATTCAATTCAGTTTTCCCTTGATAATTGGTCATACTTAGTCCTTAATTCTGTGTTTACATCCTCGAGTTGTTTCAACTTATGTTCCCATGCTTGCTTTGACTCTTCCATGGTCTTCTGCTTCTGGGTCATGAGAGCCATAAGCTGACTGATCTGGTCTTGCAATTCTTGAAACTCAGCCATCTCAGTTGTCTCGCTGGGTGCCTCAGTAACTAGCCGGCGTAATTTCCCAGGTCTGGGCACCAAAAATATGTTGCGGGGAGAGCGAATGAACTTAACTAGAATACTGTAACTTGGCTACTTCTTGATGACGGGAAACGAGAAGGTCCCGGGCTGTGAAGTTTTTCTCACCTCCACTGACTGTCACTGAGGTGCAAACGAGACTCCCACACGGCTGAACCAAGAAATGGACTCGACCCGCTAGCTATTCCAAAGATTAACACTGTGTCTGAGTCGGGTCCACTTGAAACCTGGAAAGCCCTGGCTTCAGGAAAGGTGTGTGCAATGTACACCCAGCAATACTTGAGGACTTCAACTGAATATGGGCCTACACAACAAGCAAGCAAGATTTTAGCAACTGATGTGAAGTAAACCAAATGTGACTGGATGAGAAAAGCAGATATTACCCTCTGAATTGTAAATCCTTGAAAGTAACGACCCCAGTCTATAAGGACAAAGGCTGAAAAAAAACTAGTTGGTAGAATTCTAAGGGTTTATTAGCAATCAACTTGAATTATTTACAAGAGCTAGAATGGGTTATGAGCTTGAGTCTAAACATGGCTTAAGATCAAGAAATGGAAATCCAAAAAACCCTGAAAGGGTATTCTATACAAAGGTGCTTACAATTACAATGACAAAAATACTGGACAACAAAAATGGAATTTCTAGAAAAAGATAAAAAACTTAACCTATGCTAGAATGGTACAATTAGACAACACAATCGACCTCACTGGACCTAACATCCTTAAGCTAGACTTGAGGTCAATCCAATCACACCTATCTATTATAGTTAAGCCATGGAGAAACTAAACTGGAGCTAGAAACCTTAACCTGCACCACGTTATGCACAGGCAATGTCCATTATCACAAGGCACTCTGTCTTTCTTGAACTTTTCTTGTTTTTAACAAATTTAGTTAGCGGCTAGGACTTCCACAAGTGGAAAAAACAAATTTTACTTTGAAAAATGATAAAAAATCAAGCTCAAAATGGATCAAACAAAACAAGACTAAAGGGGATCTAAACAAACTACTGAGCTAGTCAGGCATTAAGCAAGACTAACTCCAGCAATATGGGGGTTGCATCCTGAAACAGAGAAGACAGAGGTAGTGAAGATGACCCCACCACAATGTTTTTTGGGATGATCATTAGCATTATGATTATGGATGTAGTGTTGATTGTCATTGTCTATTGTGCATGACTCCAGATTTCCTGGGATCTTGGGAGCATTGCTCCAGTAAATTTGACAATGAGAAAAAGTAAATTTGGGTTTGGGTTTTGTTCATCCGCTAGACGTTATGCAATTTTTTGCGTATACGTTCTTGTACAAACAATTTTTTAAATTACAAATTTAGTTATTTTAAGTTTAGTTGGTAATTCCATATTTAACATTTATTTTTTTTTTGTTAAGCTTCAATGTTTTGATAATTAAAATTTTATTAAAACTTTTTTTTTAATATAAAAATTATCAGGATTGGACTATGTTCCATTGATCTCAGCCAGGTTTGATAAATTGGCCATATAATTACTTGTGCGGTTTTTTAAGTAAGTCCACCATGACTCTAGAATTGAAAAGTTTAGTTAAGTTAAACTACTTTTACTTACTTTAACTACCTACGTTTACTTACTCTTCCTTACTTTACTAAGTTTAAAGCACTACTTTTACTTACTTTCATTGTACTAATATTTACTTACTTTTACTCACTTTTACCATACTATATTTACTAACTTTTTTACTTATTTTGTATTTTTCAGGTAGTCAATAATCAATAATGGATCCTAATATTGATGAAGTTTGGAGAGAAAAGTGAGGGTGTTAAAAGGGGTTTCTTTTGTGGTCAATGCAAGAACAAATATTCAAAGAGCAAAACTGGGAGGAACCATTTTAATTCCCCAAAAAATATTTGTTACAATACACTTAAGGTGTATAAACTGTACATTATTGTATTATTATGTTTAGCTAAAAACAATTTGTAATTGGTATGTCGTCAATCCAAGAGTTTACTATCATTAACCTATCTAGTGGTGTAAGGGGAAAAAAAGTAAATTCAGAGCTGTGCTCCAGTAAATTTTTTCAAATCTGGAGTCATGCTATTGTGAACTACTAGCCTATCTAGATATACTGATATAGCTATTGACTAACTAATAGACTGACAACTGCTAGACTAACGACTATTACTGGCTTCTAGAATATTGTCTGGAAACTGTTGTTCTATACTTGAAGGTGAGTCTATAATTATTTTTGTTGTGTAACTTAATTCTGGTTATTGTACTCTATCTGTATATAGTGTGTGAACCATAGCCTTATCTACCAGTCACTACACCTTTGTAGTAGAATAAGGAATAGCTAAACTGATAAAAATAAAAAAGGGCATTCAGATTTAAAGGCAGTGATAGTATTTTGGACTTGGATACACAAAAAACAAAAAAAAACTCTTTATTGCAGGGCATTCACAATCCATAGCCACTTAACCTTACATACAAGTACAATCTTGCATATTATACACTGAACTTAAATACAAAATAAGGC
>JAJOZX010010242.1:0-137214 GCA_023014485.1 Bathynomus jamesi | reverse complement strand
ACACACACACACACACACACACACACACACACACACACACGTTAACAGATCCACTATTCAAATTACATGCAATAACTGATTACAAAATAATGATGGTCCAGAAAAAATGCATATTCAAAATAAAAGTATTTTTTATCTAAAAAATATTTAAAGATTTGTTTATATTCACAAATTCAAATATTTTCTAAAATTGCCTTACGAGTATTCCAAAAGCATATTTCAGTTTTAGTAAATGAAATTTTATCTAAATCATCAATATATTTAGATGAACATGAAAGGAGATTATTCAAATAAAATTTTTTACTTCGAATACAGTGTTAAATTAACTTAAATATTAATTTCTTTCATGTCTAAAATATAAATGTTTTAACTGTAATATATTGTCAGCGTCATCGTGAGTTTGTACTCTATTCTCAACTGCAAAGCTTCAGGGAACAAATTGTCGCAAAAAATCGGTAGCAATTTTGATCAAATTTAATTTTCTGTCCCGTGTTAAAAATAGTGATATTTATTTTATAAATTTTAGCTATAAAGTTAAATGTAACTTCGGGCTATACTCCCACTACGCTTTTATGCTAAATTTTTATTGGAATTATATATATATATATAATATATATATATATATATATATATATATATATATATGTGTTATCTTGTTGCCAAACAGTGTTACATTCTATCAACTTTAAATTCGCTTTATTGCTTCAGTTCCAGTAAACTGCACAGTATCTGTGCAAAGGGCTTTTGTTCCAAGCGCAATCCATCCCTTTCTATTTCCACGAGACGTAATTGCGTTTTGCTCTCGGACAACAAATTGTTAGCTATTTTAGCCCCCCCTCCCCCGTACCCCCTGCAGTTGTGCAGCTGTCCAGCTGTCCTGATTGTTGATACCCTCGTTGGAGCCATGCAGCAACTTAACTATCAACTGCTATGATGACGTCACAAACCAAAGCTCGCTGTGATTTAAAGCTTGGCTTTTATCTTCATGGGTACAAAATTTAAACTTATGACGATCAAATTCAAAAGAAGAGTTAATGAACCTAATTAGAAAAAAGCTTCGAACGAAAGAGAAGAATTAATGTTTACTGTCTAAATTGATGATTATCATCGACTTATTAATATCAGATTCTTCGAAGTTGTAGACTTTGTTTTAGCGAGAAAAACTCCGAAAGGTACTTGAGAACTCAGCGAGGTTTTTAAAGGTTTGAAGTCGTTAGCTCGTGTCCTTAATAGAGGGGGAGATTGTAGACACCAATCGACCAGGGAAGTACTCCGGGGACGTTATACAGGAGACAAGGAGTGATGGAATTCCCGTTTCTCCTGTCACTGTCCTCCTTAGCTGATTTTTTTCAGTGTCTCATCTACCCTGTGAGCAGTCCAGCATGTTCTTTAACACGCAATTCTCTCACTATTCCTCACTGCATATACATGTATCTTACATACTACACAATCTTTTCAAAATTAAAAAAAACAACTGCTCTCTTCTTCCTCTATGGTGAGGGGTGGGCGTCGCGGACATTGGCCCTTGGCCCCTCCTTCCTGCATAAAAAAATTATGGATTTCCTCATAATTTACCACCGAGAGTAGGGCCGGCGTTAACCCCACTGGGGCCCGGATGCAAGGCGTGTCCCAACACAAAAGCTTTCCTGGCTGGGCTTGCCGCGAGTACAATACAATTGTTCAATGTCAGGCGGAAGCAAAACCAGACGAGATGAGACTATAAATGAAAAAAACTAAAAAAAAAAAAAAAAATTTTAAAATTTTTTGGGGGCTTCTTCAATCTCGAGACCCGGATGCCTGGCATCCCCTGCACTTGCCTAAAATCGTTTCTGTCCTAGAGCATACAGTATTATTAACTTTGAAAAAGTCTGATGTTTTCAAAGCTCCACGTGCACTCCAACTAAATATTCGCAAACTGTTTCGTCCTCATAATTTCATAATGATTTCAAACACGTAAATTAACATGGAGATAACGAAGAATAACCCCCCCCAAAAAACCAATTGAACCATATTCCAAGTTTTAAAAATCCTATCATCTTTTTGCACTTTTTGAATATTAAAGTAACTTATTAAATTCATTATATAAATTAAATCTATAAATTTTTGTTCTCCAAAAAAATTTCAATGCCCGACCGAAAAGAAATACCAAACATACACAAATTTAGAAACATTTTGAAATATCCTAAAATGGATAAAACGTGTAATGATATCCATGTTAATACGGACATGTAATAGATTTAATGTAAACTATATATTTTTAACCAAGTGATGCGTTTCAGTGATTATAGGAAAAATGACGAGAAGGTACAAATGACAAGAAGGTACAAATGACAAGAAGGTACAAATGACAAGAAGGTACAAATGACAAGAAGGTACAAAAGCCATGGGTAAAAAATGCCACAGTGTACATAATACAGCATATAGTATTAGTTAATTAGATTCACCCAACCTATGGCATTTTTATTACGTGGCACGTTGAACTTTGACATTACTGCCTCTGTCATCGTTATCGTACACTGTTGGTAAATTTTACGATAAAATAAAAAAAAAATTAAAACGCGTAACATTCACGATATAACATTTTCAGAAATCTGGAGTTCGTTGATCCTGAATCTACTTTGCGTGCATTGAAAATAATTTTAGTTATAAATATAAAAATTATAGGGAAAGTATTCAAATATATGATTACATTTGATTCTAATCTACAAACCTTTTTCCGGAGTAATTATGGATTTAAATTAAAAACAACAGAAAAATACATTTTCTCGCGTGCCAAGTCCAAATCACTCATGAACCAGCGTCCGTAACTCGATGGGTTACAGTTTCCCTATGAGAGAAATTAAAACATTGAGGTCGGGGATTCAAACTCCCGATGGGTGTTGGTAATAATAATCCAGCAGTTAGCGAATGGGTTGCGTTAGTTGGCCTGAGCACTGTGCCAGTTTCTGGGGCTCTTTACGATTATTATTAAATTACTCGTGGAAGTATAACATTGGTTAGCCTTGGTTTTTCCTCCGCCCGAATTGTTCATTCTGACGAAGGTCAAGCTCGTTGTTCCACCTTAGACCTACAGTTTAAAGTGGAATTTGAACCACGACCCACCACGGGTGGTCAGAAATTACAAAGTCATCGCCCGGACTCGATCTCACAACCTCTCAATCAGCAGCCCAGCGTCTCAATCACTAGGCTACCCACGGTACTCATTTATCTACCAAACAATTTTTATTGTATGGAAGGATGAACAGCTGGGTTTGCTGCGCGCCGACTGGCGTCACCGGGTATTGATCCCGGGGTCGTGAATTCGTATTCAGTGATGGATGCTAACCACTACACCATATACACACACAAGTGTGTGTGTATATGTTATTCATATTTATAATGCATCTAAATTCATCTATCACTGTCTGGATATGGGCCCCACCTGAATCATTTCCCACATTCTAAATTACATATTTTTCAGATTTAACACGAGCTCAACACAACAAAGCTCATTTTCTTCAGTGACAGAAAATATGTTTCTATCGATTTAATTTAAGTTTTGCATGAGACAAATAATGTTTCTGCTTTCAACATGCAGCTTTAGCAACATTTACAAAAAGAAATGACTGATGTTCCCTCAGTTTTATTATATATATATATATATATATATATATATAAAACACTCAAGGGTTGTATCCATATCCTGAGAAATGAGATAGAAACACACTGGAATGAGACTTACAGAATTTTTTACAAATTCCGTATGATTTACATTGTCATTAGACGAAAGCGCTTGAGCACCACTCTGTGTTTCCTTTCCTTCGTGGTTTTATTCATCATAAATATTTTTCACGTGTTATTTTCGTGAAATAAATTCATATATATATATATATATATATATATATATATATATATATATATATATATATATATATAATTAATGGATGTAATTAAGTATAATTGGAGAAAGGGAACATTTTTTATATTCTTTTATTCTTTGGTACTCGTGAAATGTGATATAAGAAATGTGCAAGAAAATAGGTCGCAAAATTGATATGTAAAAACGTTTGGTTTTTATTGTATCTAAAATAAGTTGACGTTTGTTAAATTAATTGTAGAGAAGTAGAACGCGGGAATTAGGTTTGACCTGACACGAGAATTAAGATAGGATTCGAACGAGTGCTTCCCGTATATAGGTCTGTTCGCGAGAACCAACACACTTTTATCTCACTTTAGAATTTTTACAATCTGTTATTTAACTCGTTTGATCGCGTCCATCTATTTCACGAGTAGCAAAGAATCTAAACGAGTGTTCCCTTTCTCCAATTATATTTAATTACACGCATTATATATATTCTTATACTATACAATAGTATACATCTTAATCTACAATACGAGTCATACGAAATTTGCCAAGACAGTGTAAGTGGAAGAGAAGATTAGAATCTTCATTCAGAGAATAAATATTACTCGCAGAATAACTTCTTTAAGATATGAGGCGTATGCGCCATTTTTGACACACACACACACACACACACACAGGTGTATACATAGAGGCAGTATTTCTTTGATTTCCCATGGAATTATTACTACTTCATTAGCTAGGGCCCTTCCGAGTGTTTTGAGCGTATTACGGAGGTGATTCATTCGGGCATGGAGGTGTACTTTCCATATTTTTTTTCTATGATTGATGCAAAAAGACCTTGGTTTAACTTTGCTTGTTCTAATGCTATCGGCAACAGAGAAGAGGCTTTCAAAAAGTACCGTCGCCATCCAACTCCTGAATCTAACTTAGCTTATATTTCTCCCACGGAATCGTCAAAAATTCCTTCAGCAGACAAAACTTTGGAAACCTATGGAATTCTACTTCTTGCTCTTTCTGGCATCGAGCCAAGAACCTCTCCAACAACTTTACGTCTTCTTTCCCTCCTTTTTTCCATTCCGACGGCTCAGTTGCCGTCTCTTCTCCTGACAAAGCTGAACTCTTCGCCGAAACTTTCATCTCCAACTCAACGCTGGACGATTCCGGTGTTGTTTTCCCATCTCTGACTTAATTATGGCTGAACTCAGAATTTCCTCCAAAGATGTTCTTTCTGCCATATCTTGGCTCAACTGTAAGGAGGCGTACGGTCTTGATAGTGTTCCTCCTGTTGTTCTCAAGAACTGGGCTTCTGTGCTAACACGCTGCATAGGCAAACTCTTTCGTCTGTCTTTCATCTCGCACTTTTCCTTCCTGCTGGAAGTTCGCTTTCATTCAGCCTGTCCCAAAGAAAGGTGACGACTCTCAACCCTTCAACTATCATCCAACTGCTTTGATTTCTTGCCTTTCTAAAGTTTTTGAATCTATCCTTAATAGAAAGATTCTTAAAAGCCTCTCTTCTCGCAATCTTCTTTCAGATGGTCAGCACTGACCATCTTTTTGCATATACCTCTGACTCGTCATCATCTTCCATTCTGGATTTCAGGGAAACCTTTGCTATTGCGCTAGACATATCAAAAGCTTTCGATAGAGTCTGGCACAAATCTTTAATTTCTAAACTGCTCTCCTTCGGTTTCTATCCTTCTATCTGTGCCTTCCTCGCTACTTTCCTTTCTGACCCATCTATAGCTGCGGTTGTAGATAGCCACTGTAGATGCCCACTTCTCCTAAAGCTATTAACTCTTGTCCCTTTATTTACTTCTGATCTATTAAGTTGCACTTCCTGTCCTATCACGCCCATGCCGATGACTCCACTCTTCACTTTTCATCCCTCTTCAATAAGTGTCCCTCTCAACAGTCACTCCATGCTTCGCGTAGGACGGCTATGATGCACCTGAAGTCTGATGTTTCTACTATCTCTGATTCGGTCAGAGAAAACTTCGTGGCTTTCAATGCTTCAAAAACTCAGTTCCTTCATCTGTCTACTCGTCACAATCTTCCACACGACTATCTCCTAATCTTCAACAACACACAACTCAATCCTTCTCCTTCTGTTAACATTCTTGGCGTTTCCTTTTTTCGTAATCTTTCCTAGAAAGATCACATATACTCTTTCTAAAACAGCTTCTAAGAGGTTAGTTGTGCTGTACGGTTCCGGAGTTTCTTCACCCCGACTTAGTTGCTCTCTCTGTACAGGGGTTTTGTCCGGCACGGTATGGAGTACGCTTCTTATGTGCGGGGTGGTTCAACCCACACAGCTCTACTTGACTGTGTGGAATCAAAGGCTTTTCGTCTCATCAATTCCGCGCCTCTTTCTGACTATCTTCAATCCCTCTATCTTCACTGTAATGTTGCCTCATTCTTTCTTTACTATCGCTATTATAACGGACACTGCTCTTCTGAAATTTCTAACTGCATGCCTCCTCCTTTACGAAGAGCACGCAGTCCTAAACATTCGACACATTTTCATTCTTTTTTGTTCAACACTCTAAGGGTTGATCGGTATTTTCATTCTTTCATCTACTCAACCGGTGAACTCTGGAATAATCTTCCTCAATCCGTCTTGCAAATCTTTTAAACGCAGATTGTCCAGGCATCTCGAAAACCATGGACCTTGATTTTGGCTTTATTCTTCTTCTATGGGAGCGAGCATTTTTGCGGGGGTTCGCCCTTGGCCCCTACTTCTTGTATATAAAAAAAAAATATATATAGGCCTATATATTTTTTTTTAAATAAAAAAAATATATATACACACACACACACACACATATATATATTTATTTATGCAGGAAGTAGGGGCCAAGGGCGAACGCCCGCAAAAATGCCCTCCCCCATAGAAGAAGAATAGAGCCAAAATCAATGTCCAGGGTTTTCGAGATGCCTGGACACTCTACGTGCCAAGAAAATGAATTTTCCTGTATTCTTTTCATTTACTTTCATTAGTTTTACAACAGAGGAGAAATACTTATTACTTTGACCCAGCCTACATCCACCCATCAACTTGCCATCGTAAACTGAAAGGTCACAGGTTCAAACAACCAAACATTCACTCCATAGCACAAAATTCAAGATAAAAAAAAGGTACTGACAGTGTGTAAATAAGGTTGCTCGAGTCATTGCTATGTATATTATGAGGAAGACACCTGTTGCAAATAACTGTGTAGACTGTGTTAAATAGGAAATGTTTTAGCGTTTCAATATCTTCAACTTGTTTCATATGTTTAAATGTCACTTCACACAATATAGATAAATTAACCTAAGTGCTTTCAACTCATTCAAATATATTATATAATTCAATTTTGTCGATACATTTTTTGTCATTGAAGATGGAGGCGGGAAATATAAAACGGTTTGCCAAAAAAGTTGCTGCGAGTAAAGCTCTTTTGTGTATATACACCTATCTATCTATCTATCTACACACACACACACACACACATTTTATATATATATATATATATATATATATATATATATATATATTATATATATATATATATATATATATATATATATATATATATATATATTAATCTTTGCATTACTGAAATTATCTTCATCCCTTGAAAAAATGACCACTCATTATCACATGTATGTCAGAAACTATGTACCTAAATTTGATTTTTTTTTAATGATTTTCATTACTTATTTTAAACGGAAGCAATGCCTGGTTTACTGACCTTAAACGAAAATGGAAATCGTGCCATAAATTATATGTTCCCATTAATTTGGTACGAGTAATATATTCTACGGAACTTAAACGAAGCTAGTCACAGATAAGAGACTGAATTGGAAATGCAAACGAACGAGCAACTATCATTTGGTTTAACCTGTTATTACATCGTGTTTACATCGCGTTCACTTTGCTGATTTTATTGTAGAGAGACGATTTTTTTTTTTAAATTTTAGTTAGGGGAGACTTCTACACGCAACAAGGGTTAATTGTATATTTTAATGTTATGTACTTTTGGACTACGAAATACCTGTCTCTATGTATTTCAAATACATTGCAATATATTCGCTGTGAAAATGTATTTGAAATGATTATTTTTTCACTGTTGCCTTTGCAGATCATACTCTAACAAAAGACATTCAGAGAGATTTCATTCGTGTTCTCAAACGCTTCTCAGACAATGATTTATTAAGTAAATTTCTCCTGGCAAAAGGATTTTTAATTAATATTCTCTCACCATTCAAGAAAGCACTTGGTTTAAGCATTTTTATGATGATTTTTCAATTATTGAATAGTATTCTCTTCGGTTCATGTGAACTATTTAAGCCCATATACTATTTTTGAGAAATACTATGTAATCTCCATAAATAAATAAATGAAAGCATAAGTCAATAAACAAATGCGTGTGTATGAGTTACATATTGCAATTGCATAAATATTTTCAACAGCAAACTTAATTTTTTATAAAATTTAAGTCCTCTATTCTATTATTCAAAGAAAACGAAACCATTGTGTTCAAAGAAAATAAATTTGGAAGTATTTAAAGGACAAACTGTTCCATTTATTGTAATTTTTAGCCATCGTGGTAGTTATTATATTATTTTTATTATTATTATTACAACTATTATTATTTTTACTATTATTATATTATCTATTTCATTAGCAGTAGTAGCAATATTTTTATTTTACATTGCTTAGAAATAAAATTCCAAGCTAATATTCAACTAGCAAAAATTTTTTTTACTTTGCATATTAAAAACTTGCAAGAAAGCACAATCACTTTTAATAATTTAGAATTAGAACAGGTTAAAGGATTTTATACTTAGCAATCTGGGATCACCTGAAGATCAGGGCCTTATTAGCCTTATAAGGCTAACTAAAGAAGGCTGGGGGCCTTGATCTTCAGGTGATCCGCAATCTGAAATTAAATTAGTATCGGAGTCAAAGGACTTTCCGTGATCGGAATTGGAATCGGAATCGATATAAAGAGTTTTCTCTGAACTAGAATAGAAAAGGAATGTACAAATTTTTAGTGTAAACTTTGAGTAAAAAAGGTTTTTCACTAGCTTACAAAAATCGAAAATTCATGCCAAGACATGAAATACTAATACAAGACAGGAAATACTAATACAAGCCACCCTGCCATCGCCCGCGACTGGGTGGATAACACTTTCTCTATCAGCGAAGTGAAGACACTGAGGCCGGGGTTCGAATCCTCATGATGCTGGTAATAATAATAATAATAATAATGCTCTAACAAGAGTTAGCGAATTGGGCCGCATTATTTGGCCTGAGCGCTGTACCAGTTTGTGACCCTCTTTCCTATACTGGTTATCAATTTCGGTCTTATCTGCTGCTTTAGCTATGATTCAATATGAATCTTAGATTTGACAAAAAGTTGAGGCAAAGTTCAAGTATTACAATTTTAAATTCTAATTTAAATTTAGATATTTGAAATGTGGATACGAATCCATGTCCCAATCTGTGTCCGAATTTCAAACGAAATTATAATCCAAGATCTTTTGTCGGAACTGGAATTGGAATCAATTCCAAAACTCTTGCTTGATTCGTTAAAGCTTATATATATATATATATATATATATATATATATATATATATATATATATATATATATATATATATATACACACTGATCACTGATGAGTGTTTTGGGGGTTCGATACTTTTAAACACTTTTTTATCTTCTAAAAACATCAACCCCCTCAAAACTGTTATTTTTTTAAATGTTGCCCAAAAGTAATTTTATTTGAAATCTAAACCCAAAAAGTGATTAAACAATGCAAAAACCTTCTTTTACCATATTATATGATCATATTAATTTATCAAAAGTTTAATAGGAAGTAATTTATTATGAGTGACTTTCAATATTCATTATGAAGACCTCTAAAATTACATTGAAATGCGATTCAATCAAATACCAAATAGAATACAAACTTCAAAAGGATCAAATGCAGCAGCAAACCTCCTTTTGTCTCTATCCTACGACCACATTCACTCGCGTTAATGCAGGTTTTTAATATAGCTTATCATGGTATGGTTGGAATTTTAAAAAAATGGCCTACTTTCCTGTCTGTCCCTCATTGCTCCTAAGTACAGAAAATGCAAAAGACAGTTCAAAAAATGATGATGATGATAATGATGATAAGGGTTCACCTGAAGATCAGGGCCCCATGTATTCTTGTTTTTTGCTTTACAGTACCAAATATAACAATAAATTAAATTGAATGCCCGGTTAGGTCAACTGTACGTTCCTGAAGATTGGTTAGGTTAAGTCGTGATATTTTCGTTAGTTTTAACGAAGATATCATTCGGTAATTGAGGCTGGGGGCCCTGATCTTCAGGTGATCCGCAATGACTTTATTGCCAATATACTTATCAACACTTTTATCCGAAATCTAAAAGCTGAAAGTAATTTTAAGCCATGTCTGCTTTGTCCTGTTCGCCGAAATTTAATTAAAAGAAAAGCTATTCTACAGGGTGGGCGGAAAGTAGCTCCCTATTTTGAATTGGTAAAAAAATACGTATATTATCCATTTATTTCAGAAAAAATAATATGAAAAGGTAGGCATACATGGTAGGTTTTCTCTAAAATTCAATGTGGGCTCCAACTCTTTCCACCAGCTTCTGGAGCCGCCCAGGAATGGCGTCCACTGACTTTAGCAGGAACTCCGGCGGGATGGAGGACATGACTTCCCGAATTCGGTCCTCCAGTTCTTCCAATGTCCTCGGTTTGGTGCGGTAGACTTCTTCCTTTACATGGGAGAACATCGACGATCTGATATTTATGCAAGATGGCGCCCCTCCGCACTTCGCTCTTGTTGTCCGTGAGTGGCTGGATGCCCACTTCCCTGGGCGTTGGATGGGTCGTCGTGGTCCACATCAATGGCCAGCCAGGAGCCCCGACTTGACACCGTGCGACTTCTTTCTTTGGGGGTGGGTAAAGGAAGAAGTCTACCGCACCAAACCGAGGACATTGGAAGAACTGGAGGACCGAATTCGGGAAGTCATGTCCTCCATCCCGCCGGAGTTCCTGCTAAAGTCAGTGGACGCCATTCCTGGGCGGCTCCAGAAGCTGGTGGAAAGAGTTGGAGCCCACATTGAATTTTAGAGAAAACCTACCATGTATGCCTACCTTTTCATATTATTTCTTCTGAAATAAATGGATAATATACGTATTTTTTTACCAATCCAAAATAGGGAGCTACTTTCCGCCCACCCTGTATATATTCAAAGCTATACCAATAGAATATTCTTTTCTTTTTAAAAACATAATCAATAAATTTATAATTTATTGAAACTACAAAGTTATATTCTTTGGAAACGAGTTTTTATTGCATGATAAAAAAAAAACCCGTTTTTTTTTAACAACAGAAAAAACATGTTTGTTTTGTAAAATAAATGTTTATTTTTATTTTTTTTTAACAAAAGAAAAAAACCTTTTTTTTAAGAAAATAAAAAAAAAACATTTTGAATTTTTTTATATATATATATATATATAAAAACATTTTGAATTTTTATAATATATATATATATATATATATATATATATATATATATATATAAGAAAGAAAGAAAAGAATGCGTGTATGTTTGTGTGTGTACATCAGCATTTATTGGAATATGAAATTCATTAAAAATTTGTTAAAAATGTGTACACTCGCCGTAACAGTAATGAATGAATGTATATGGTGTTTCTAAATTATATTTACAAGCTCAATTCAATTGAATTTGTAAAGATAATTTATGGACACCCTGTATTACTACTTTGAATATATTATAACTTACCTATAACTTCAAATACAACTTACCTATAACTTTATACGCCCTCTGATAAGTACTGTATTCTTTTGTGTATTCTTTGTAATAGTTCTGCGCGATATCAAGTCTTATGAGGTTCTATGTCCGTGGCTCATGTTTGCGTCAATAATATCTTGATGACGTACCTGCAAAGAATAAGAAAAAAAGAATAGTTAAGTACCTGTTTAGTATTATTTAAGTGGAGATTAAGCTCTACTTTGCTTTTAACTACGCGATTACCCCTATTTTGCTGTTACTACGCGGTTTGTCACCAATCGGAGTGGATATTTATTACGATTTCTTTCTTTTTAATTAGTGTCAATTACAAATTCAAATGAATGCAAGATTAAGTGTGTCAGTACAACGCTTTGTATAAAAACAGATAAGTCTTTTTTCTGTGACTTCATCTATTAACATACGAGTAGGGCAGTTGGGAAAAGGGAATAAGCGACAAAATCGGCAAAATGCGTTTGTTTCCACTCACAAAACGAGATATCCGCCAATTGGAGGTGATAGAGGGAAGAATAAGCTGTCTATTGTCACTATTCAAACAGAAAACGCATTTCGCCGATTTTGTCGCTTATTCCCTTTTCCCGCTGCGCTACTTATATGTTAATAGATTAAGTCACAGAAGAGAGACTTAGCTGTTTTTATACAAAGCGCCTGCCGTACTGACATACTTAATCTTGCATTCAGCTGAATTTGTAATTGACAATAATTAAAGAGAAAGGACAGAGATGATGGAGGGAAGAATAAGCTGTTTTGTCAAACAGAAAACGCATTTTGCCGATTTTGTCGCTTATCCCCTTTTCCCGCTGCGCTACTCATGTGTGTCATCAAAAATATTGATAATATAATGACACGTTATGGATAAAATTATGCTCAAATTATAGGGGTATCAAGCTGATATCGCACACCATGAAGGTGTGGGAGCGAATTGTGGACTTAAGGCTGAGAGAGGAGGCAGGCGTGTCGACAGAGCAATTCGGTTTTATGCCCGGACGAAGTACGTCTGATGCTATTTTTGCATTACGACAGTTGGAGGAAAGATACAGGGAATGACAGAAGGCATTGCACATGGTTTTCATAGACTTAGAGAAGGCGTATGATAGGACACCGAGACAAGAGGTTTGGAGGTGCCTGAGGGAGAAGATGGTTCCAGAGAAGTACGTCAGATTGATTCAGGAAATGTATAGAGGGGTTACGACGAAAGTGAGGTGTAGTGTTGGTGTGACGGAGAGTTTTGGAGTTGGGGTTGGTCCGCATCAGGGGTCAGCAGTGAGTCCATTCCTATTCAACGTGGTGTTGGATGTGTTGACTGAGGAGGTTAGAGGAGTTGCTCCTTGGTGCATGATGTATGCCGATGATGTAGTGTTGTGCGCAGAGACAAGACAGGAGGTAGAACAACAGCTAGAAAATTGGAGGGAGGCATTGGAAAGTAGAGGTATGAAAGTTAGTCGGAAGAAGACCGAATATCTGAGATGTAATATACAACCAGATGAAGGAGGGGGAGTGATGTTAAACGGTGAACTGATCAAACGGGTAGATCGTTTTAAATACTTGGGATCAACAATCGAGGCAGAGGGGGGAGCAGAGGGAGAGGTGAATCGTAGGATACAGTCGGGATGGAGGAGCTGGAGAGAGGTGTCGGGAGTTCTCTGTGATCGTAGGATGCCGGTGAGGCTGAAAGGGAAGGTCTTCAAAACAGTGGTTTAGGCCAGCCATGTTGTACGGAATGGAGACGGTGCCAATGAAGAAGACTAGTGACAGAAAGATGGATGTGGCTGAAATGAAAATGTTGCGATGGATGTGCGGTGTAACTAGAAGGGATCGAATCAGAAACGAACGCATTAAAGGAACGGTGAAAGTAGTAGAGGCGTCAAGAAAAGTACAAGAAGCCAGACCGAGTTAGTATGGGCATATGATGAGAAGAGAGGAGGATTACGTGGGACGTAGGGTGCTGGAAATGGAGGTGCCGGGACGGAGAAGAAGAGGTAGACCGAAGACGAGGTGGAGGGATTGCGTGGCGGCAGACATCCGGGAGAAAATTTGGACGAGGACATGGTGCGTGACAGAAGAGAATGGAGGAGACTCATCAAGAACAGCGACCCCATATAGAGATGGGATTTAAGCTGCAGAAGAAGAAGAAGAAGAATGACAAGTTATGGATAAAATTAAGTATTGGACGGACCACTCGGAGGTCTGCGTAATCCTTCCACTGATCAACTAATAATTACTTTCAACATCTCATTAGAATGTTCTGTAAATTGCAAATGAGGAAAAAAATGTCGGAATTGCCAAGTCCCTTCGATATTCTTCGTCGGGTGATTATACTCGGTGCCGAGAATAATATACGAGTATATATAATATCCTTCAGCACAAAAAACAAATGAATAACGATAGTGTCTCCATAAGTCATGGCATAGTCCTTCAGCTTTAATTACTCGAGTTGGCGTTCATCATTTATTTACACAGTAGAAAATGGAATGGTGATAAAAAAACAATACTCCCTTTCGGGATGAATTAATTATCGAAAAGGGTTTGCTCGATATGGAAATAATAAATAATGGATACTCTTCATCAGTACGATTAGACACTTCATACGAAAAAAAAGATACGAACCATTGATTATTATTCTTTGTTTTTCTACAGGGTGTCCATAAAGTCACGCATCATAAGCAATGTCTATTTATTTGTTTCCATCAGGCCAAATATGTTGAGAAACATTCAAAGAAACATTTTTCGTTTACAAGCATGTTTTGAAATTGGTGGGAATCATTTCGAACAAAATAAATGTATTTTCCTAAAAACTTAACCTGAAGCAGAAGTAGGAAACAGACCGAAATATATATATAGAGGTAAAATAACAAACAAACAAACAAACAAAAAATAGATTATCGACAGTGTTGCCATGTTTTCAAAATTGAACACTGATTTAAATATATATAAAAAGAGAGAAAATTAACACCATCTCGTTTTATGACGTTGTGGACGCATTTCGAGATTCATGCATTTAAATTAGTTTGATGAGAGCGAGTCGAAAAGTTTCTAATGTGAATTGTATATAAAACTCATCTCTCGCGCTGTGCAGCACGCAGGAACATTGTACTTCGAAGTAAAGAAAGAAGAAGCTAAAACAAAAACAAAAAAAATCAGAATGTTCAATTTCATAAATTTTATAGAATGTATGACGCTTTCTAGTCCCCAAACCAGGGTGGAATTTGTGCAGAATAGAAAAAAAAAGATAAGAGTTCACCATTATTAGCAGTAACGGGGTGAAATATTATTTTCTCTAAATAGCTTTATTATGACACGTTTTTATACTCTAATATATATAAACCTTCGTTAACCTTTGTTTTTGCTTCTGCCGAATTATTCATGATGAAGGACGAGCTTGTCACTCCACCTTAGACCTACAGTTTAACGTGGAATCCGAACCGGAATACGCCCACCACGGGCGGTCAGAAATTACAACGTCCTCGCCCGGACTCGATCTCACGACCTCCCGATCAGCAGCCCAGCGTCTTAACCACTAGGCTACCCAGGATAACTATTTATCTACCAACCAATTTTTTTTTATCGTGTGGAAGGATAAACAGCTGGGTTTTGCTGCGCGCCGCCTGCCGTCACCGGATCTCGATCCCGGGGCCGATGGATTCGTAGTCAGCGATGCTAACCACACCACACCTAGGCGCATAATATTATATATATATATATATATATATATAGATATATATATATATACACACTCTGAGGTTTAGATGACGTCACGAATTCAGTCTGGCGAGATTCCACGAATGCAGGAATTAAAACAAAGAAGTCTTAAAAAGCTGAAAATGTGAGATTTAGTGAGGTAGCGGAGCCACATAATGATGTCTGATCTGAAAATAGTATTCGAAAGGACTCGAGTCAAAATCTTTAAAAAACTACGGTAAACTTACTGTCGTTGAAATAAAATATTCTTAACACGCTTATTATTAAATTCGCAAAATCCAAACACCGAACCACTAATGAGTGATTGATTCGCATTTAGACGATTGTATCCGATTAGTAGTGACAAAACGTACGAACTAAATTCGGAAAATTTAACAGACAACATGCAGTGCAAATCCTCTACCAAACGTGATCTCATTTAAATTGCTAATCGCAAATTGCTGAAACGATAATTCACCATCAAAGCAAAATGAACAAAAAGGCTCTGTCATAACTTACACTTTTGATGTCATCGTTTCTCAAAAAATAATGGTTGCCACACATTTCTTTCTGAAGAAACTAGTCAATGAATAATATGTATACTGAAATAAACCGCCGAAGAGCTACTGGTCGAACAGTAGACCCCACTATTAAAAAGTTTGGCCACCCCAGTTGTAATCAGTGAGGAGGGACAAAAATTGACACAACGCTCAGGGCAACTAATGCTGATCATTGTTCTAACTTCTATATTATTATTATTATTACTGGTACCATTGGGATTCGAATACCCGACCTCAGTGTCTTCATTTCGCTTATAGAGAAACGGTGTTACCCACTCAACTATGGAGGCTGACATATGCTAAAAGGTATTGGTGCTTTCCTGTTAACGGGAATACCCAACCGCCCGCCATCATCTGGACTCGTATCTTGCGGAATTCATGTGGCGACAACGTACCGAAAGCAGCGACGTTTTTTCTGCGATTTTAGATGACAAAGACATTTTGGCCCCCTACCTACTAACTGATTATTTATCGCTTACATATTAACTAATTTCATTTAAATGATTAATAAATTCGGTACTTACTTATTATCGGGACTACCAAACTGTTTATGATGTATTTTTGCTCTTGTCATTTTCGTTTAAACTAACGAAAATATCAACTTAACCTAACCAATTATCAAAAGCGTACAGTTAACCTAACTGGACATTCAGTTGACCTAATCGGGCATTTTCCATTATATTAACCTGTTAGGTTAATTCAATGCCCGGTTAGGTCAATTGAATGCCCGGTTAGGTCAACTGTACGCCCTTGATGATTGGTTAGGTTAAGTTGTGATATTTTCGTTAGTTTAAACGAAAATGACGAGAGCAAAGATACATAACAAACAGTTTGGTGGCGGGCGGTTGGGTATTCCCAAGATATTTTGTACGATAAATTATCAATGACAAACATTTTGCTAAAAATATTTTTTTTTTCAAATGGATGAATGTTAGGTTAAGCGATATATTTTCTCCTTTTCATACTACTTAAGTGTACGATAAAACTTGTATGTACAGGGTGAGCGAAAGTCCCTGTACACCTGCAAGAAGTGGAGTGAACCTGTACCTGCATTGTGTTGGAAGTGGACAGGTGAACAGGGACTTTTCGCTCACCCTGCACCTCATTGTACATTTCCTCTTTAAACACCGTTCATGCTGTACAATGGCTGAAAATCGTTAGTACAAAATAGCGACGTCTTTTCTTAATCTTATTTTAAGAAGATTTTAGCAGTAAGCGAAAATCTGTAAACACACAAAATATTACAGTTTTCTCACCCATTTAACGTCAAAATTATATGAAATTTGCTACAATGAGAGAACGGCAAAAATTTAATACGACTTTATCGATTTAGCAAAGCAATAGCCATTCTTCGTTTACAGATATCTTTCAATGTAATATAATGATTCATTGCTCGTAACGCAACCTAACAAATACGAACCTTCTTTTAAACGCATCAAAAATAATTTATTAAAAGATATTATTATTTTTATTATTATTATTATTATTATTATCGTTATTTTAATGTTGTTGATATAGAAAAATATTTGTAAATTTTATGGAAAAATAAAAATACAAAAAAAATAAAAATATCCTTGTAAACTCACTGGGAACCGAACGCGTATTCAGAACGATATCCGTTTGAGAAAGCCAAAACCAATAAACCATTTAGATATATTTCTTCCTTTTACATTTCATCCGAATTAATAAAAAAAACCTTTTGATTAATCTAATAATAGTCTTTCATTTGCAAATATTTAAACGTTGAATTAAAATCGTCGAACGAACGAAGGCGGAGTCCCGAGTCATCATCGATCTTTATTCGACTTGAAAAAGCCGTAAAATTCATATAGAAGAAAATTCACTTGTAATAAGTGGAGATGTAAAGAATCTATTAATAATTATTATTACTCCCAACTGACTCTATTTAATCAACGAAATAAAGATTCTTTTTATACGAACAGACGGAAAACTGATTACTAGTTCATTCCACAGATGGAAAGAACGCTTCTAATCAAGACGGAGTTCTTAAACATTTATATATATATATATATGATATATAGTGGAGAGAGAGAGAGAGAGAGAGAGAGAGAGAGTGTGTGTGTGTGTCAGGGGTGTGCTGCCAATTTCTTAACAACCGGTTCTGATACAGATAGGGGTGCAAATCGGCGAGCGCCAGTAGCGCGAGTCATTAGGCTAGGGGGGTCTGGGGTGAGCGGTAGCTTCCCCAGTGGGGTCCGGGGCGGAGCCCCAGAAGCCAACGCATTTTAGTTTTTCCAAACAGCATTTTGTAACATTTTGGCAGAAATTATTTAACATTCTTTATACTCACTAATGACATAATCATCTAAAAAATAAACCAATTTTTCATCAAATGTGACATTGTTTTTGTGAATTATAGCTTTTGTTTACACAATTGTGAATGAGACAAATCCCGGGCGTCATGAGCATTCATAAAATTCATCAACACTGACTGACAAATTGCAAATTTCAAGATAAATTTCTACTGACTGTTAAATATTTGTTAAAAACAAACAAACTGTTCGGTGATCCAGTCAAAATTTAACAACCGGTTCGGGCGAACCGGATCGAACGGGTCCCGGCACACCCCTGGATGTGTGGTGTGTTTCAAAGACCTTTCCGTCCATTCGGGGAGGTTCCTGTTATTAAGCTAGTTCATTTTTTTAATTATTCTACTCGCAGTAGAAAACTGGATAAAAAAGCATAACACTCTCTCCCAACCCTCCGCTCCCTCCCCGCCAGAGGCGGGTACGGAAAAAGGTTGAAGAAAATATCTTGACCATGGAAAAGTAGCCAAGGAAATTTTACGGGAAAGAGGGAAATATGTAAACTAGCTCGACAATTACGTTATGCACACGCAGAAATCGTACACTAGAGAGCATCGTTGTATAAACTAACATAATAATATATTTGTGCTAATCCTATATCAACTACTTTTTATCGTCACAAAAACCTCGAACATACGTTTTGATTTTATACAAAATATTTACAGTTCTATTTACCTAGGTATCGAACCAATGAAGACTCCATGGCCCACTCCAGGCTAGTCCCAAAGACATTCAGCAAACTCGCCATGTCTACACCGCTATACGCGCAAAACCATCACGCTGGCAAGGTGATGAAATGTTTTTACATGGAAAGGGTTGAAACAGGAATTGAGAGAGGAAATCGGATTTTCCACACCATGCCCCCACCCTTCACATGCACCCAGCCACTCAAGAAAGAAAAAGAAATAGGGCCGGCAGAAACGTAACTTTACCTCACCTAATCCACGCCACTATTTTTTTTTCAATTCTTGTTCATTTGGAAATTATGTACTGTATTTCTACAAAATACTTATCTCGTCTATTAACAAGGCATGCGAGTGTGTGAGCGTGTTTTCTGTAATTGGATGTCTGTCATGTGTATGTCTGCCAACTCTTTGAATGTTGTTGAGTTTCAACTTGGGTCTCCCGCTGTGAAAGGTGTTTATGCGGCAAGTGACATATTGAATCGTTCATACTTTGCGGTGTTGTGCCACCACGAGAGTAGAGAAAATCTCTTTCCGGCGAGAAATATCAGTAGAAGGTCCATGTATCTATCCCCGTGTACTTATCCCTTGTGGTGAATGAAAGAGTTTCGTGGGGGATCACCCGTTAGTTGCTGCGGAGAGAGAGAGAGAGAGAGAGAGAGAGAGAGAGAGAGAGAGAGAGAATGGAAAATTTTCATGGCAATCTTCATTTCAAAAAGTCAAACACTCAAAATTAAACTAACATAGCTTAAGAAAGAAATCTGGCGCCCTTTGATTTAACGCCAGATCCTTTTTTATAATCGACAAAACGAGGAAATGTTTTATATATCAAATCTAGACGGCTTGATATCAGAGAGAGAGAGAGAGAGAGAGAGAGAGAGAGAGAGAGAGAGAGAGAGAGAGAGTACGGGCTAACAAAGACCCTACGATCCACTCTAGTCTAGTCCAAAGAAATAGGAAAAAAATAGAAAAAAGCAATGGAAAATAAAGAATAAAAAACTTACACTTATAGACGTGTAAAACTTTCACACGTGCCTATCTGTCTGTGTGTCGGGCCCTTGCATACCTAATTTCCTAAAACGGAACTACAATTTTGTTCTACGCTGCATCTAATGAGTGGTCGGCAAAATGGTGGCCCGCGAATGCCGTTGTACGGCCTGCCAACTTGGTTCAATTATGCTCGCAAAGAAAAAAAAAAAATATATATATATATATATATATATATTATAATTTAGAAAAATGACAACGTTTTCTTTTATTTTTTAGCTGCAACAATTATATTTAGAAAATTATTCCATAGTTACATGATGTTTTTGCAGCAAAATGTAAAGTATTTTAGAAAAGCGGTTTTATTCTCATGTCTAGTTCCAAAATATGTTTTCAATACCTGAAAAATATCACGCCGTATCAGGGCCTGTATCTGAACTACATTTTTATTCACAGATCAAAGGTTGGAGTAAACTATTTCATAATATTTTCAGCATTGTCGTAAATTTTTAACAAAAATGCCCTCAACTGGGAAGTTTTCATTCTAAAAGTTTCATACTTTGAAGGCTTTTGTAATTTGTGGTCGGTAGGGATTTTTTTTTTTTTAAATGAAGATATGCAGTTGAAGAAAATTTATTACGAAGAATAAGTGAGGAGTCGCCTTCCGGAGGCGTCTTATCGCCACCGAGGAAGTTCAGAGAAGACGCGATGTGAATATAAAAATAAATAATGAGATGTCTACTTTTTTCCCCGTAAGGAATTGAAGATATTACAGTTCCTTAATGGTCTTAAGCAATATACCATCGCATTCAAGACACTTTTGGATACATTTTTCAGCCATAAAAGAAAAATGCACTCTCGCGGCGATAAGATGCCTCCAGAAGATTATTATAATTTTCAAGTCCAGTTTTGAGGATAAGATGGTTTATTGTATTTTCTGAAAGCTGTGTCGGTTCAGTCGGTAAACCTATCTTGACGGCCTTCAGGTATTGAATGAATTACGCAAATAATTGCTCAGTAAAAACTTGCATCAATAATTACACAAGGGCCACTGGCATTGGTCCTCCGCCACTCGTCTCGTCCGCGATACGGCCCGCATTTGAAACTAGTAGTTGGTGACCATTAACATACTAATCTGAAAAATGCATCTGCAAAGAGGCAAGGCTTTTATGCATGCATAATAATAATAATAAACCCTAAAATGACCAGGACAAAAATAACATAATAAAAACCATTTGACGTTAAAAATTCAAATTTAAAAAACAAAAAAGGTATTTAGCGCAGCAGCTCTTAAAAAGAAAACTCGTTATGTTTTAATGTTGTTTTGCAGATTCAGTTACTCGCTCTAATACACTGAGACTAGAAATTTCATCAACATTATAAACGGTTAGTCATCAAAAACACGTCTGATGATTAATTTGTATTTAAAATCATGAACAGTGACTCATCAGAGAATCTTGATGATTCATCTTTCATTATTTATATGTATGTTACAGTCAATGTCTAAAATCAGGCAATTTGTAAATTGACTGAAATTTTAGGCAATGTGTCAGATTGATGATACACACAAAACCTAACCTAACTTAACCTTTCTGGTAATGCTGCATACGCATGCCCACTGGTATTTCCCAATATGCTGCCTAAAAATTCATTAGGTTAGGTTAGGTTTTGTGTGTATCATCAATTTGAAACATTGCCTAAAATTTCAGTCAATTTACAAATTGCCCGATTTTAGACATTGACTGTAATATATATATATATGATGCAAACCCACAAGGAAAGAGAAAAATGATTCCAAGGCCTTTCGTGTATTCAGAAGTACATCTCGTACACTTCCCTGACGAGGTGTACTTACATCATTCATTCATTTCACGTGTTTATATATATGGGATGAATTTCACAATTAAACAGACACAGTATACATATTAGAATATACATACCAATGCGGAAGAGCATATATCATATATAAGACTCTTTTAGTACGCTATAACCTAACGTCTCATGGTCAAGTGAATAACATGGCAGCTCGCAAAATTCGAATCTTCAGTAGGATCGGTTCGAATCTCACCGAGATAAGGTGTTTACTTCTAATGTATTTAATCTTAACACTTAAGTTGATCTTAGTATGTTTTTCCTGATTAACTTTAAATTGCTGTGCATGTAATTCACTTGGTTAATGAAAATAAATTGACATGGTATTTAATTGACATTTCCTCCAACAGATGGCGCCACCCAATTCGATTAAATTATTTCCAAGGAATCAGTTCCTCGAAAAGTATTTCATCAAACATTGAAGTTTGATGAAAATACTGTCATCACCTGAAGGCACTTGTTCGATGAAAGAATTTCCCATTTTGATGAAAATTCTCGTCTCAGTGTACGAGTAGCTGCTGCTAAATATTTTTTTATTTTACACTTTTGGTGTAAAGGGCGTGTGGTATAGTTTCTTCTGAAAAAAGTTATGGCCTTCAGAAGAGCCGTCCGCGAAGTGCTAGTCGAGATCAAAAAAGATCTATACACGCAGGTAGTGCGTTCCCAAAATAATATATGACGTTTGAGCTGGCTTCTAATAAATAACTCCCAGAGATATAACACGCTAAGTTTAATTACTGAAGGGTATGCATGCATGCAACATCTTCAAAAGAAGCGAACGATAATGATGATTGTATGGTATAGAAAATACTGGAAATTTGCGTTTCAAATGGCAAAATATGATTTTTTAACATTAAAACTGTTCGCATGTGTGCCAAGCTACGAGAGAGGGATAAGACCAGAAAACAACTCTTCCCTCATCAAATCCCATTCAACAAAATTACATTTAGTGAGTAAATTAACTAAGTTCTCTAGATATCACACACACACACACACACACACACACACACACACAATGTAAACACAATGTCATACCGTAGTTAGCGCTTGCAGCATAAATCTTAACCACAAGTCGTTCCTTCATCATTTCAGTCAAAAATAACCACAGTCTTTAGTTATCTGTCTCTGTCCTCTCTCTCAAACGGGTGATGTGTATTTGTCCATGAATGTGATATCAGGAGCTTTTTTTTTTCTATGCATGAAGTGGGGGGGCCAAGGGAGAGTACCACAAAATCGCCCCTAGAAGAAGAGAGCCAAAATTAAGATCTAAATTTTTCGAGATGCCTGGACACTCTGCGTTTGAAAGATTAGAGGTCATAGACAGGGGGAAAGATGGTTTGAGAAAGGTTGCTCCAGACTTGACCGGTTGAGTAGATGATAGATTGAAAATACCGATTAACGCTTGCATTAGAGAGTTGGACAGAAAAGGAATGAAAATGTGTCGAAAGTCTGGTACCGCGCGCTCTCTTTAAAGGAGAGTTGCAGAGTTCAGAAGAGCAATGTCCGTTACAAAGAGAGAGTAAGCCAACATTGCAGCGAGGAATGTTGGTTTGATTCCATCCGGTCAAGTAGAGCTGTGTGGGTTGAGCCACCCCACACACGAGAAGCTTACTCCATGCAGGGGCGGACAAGACCCCTGTAAAGAGAGAGCAACTGAATTGGGGTGAAGAAACTGCGGAGGAGCCGATACAGCACACCTAACCTCTGAGAAGCTATTTTAGAGAGAGAGTATGTGATCTTTTCAAGAAAGATCACGAGAAAAGAAAAAATCAAGAATGTTAAGAGAAGAGGAAGGATTGAGTTGTGTATTGTTGAAGATAAGGAGATAGTCGTTTGGAAGATTGTGACAAACAGACAGATGAAGAAACTGAGGTTTTGAGGCATTAAAAGCCACAAGGTTTTCCCTGCCCCAATCAGAAATAGTAGAAAGATCAGAGGTCAGGTGTATCAAGAAGATCGCCAGTAGAGCGTCCCTTGCGGAACCCGTACTTGTTAATAGTTTTGTGGTGATGTGCGAGAGATGATTGTTGAAAATGATATGAGTAAGACAAGTTACTGGTTGTGGAAGGAGAGTCTTTTTAAGTATCTGGGATGTGTATTGAGCACAAGAGGTATGAGCGCGGATAAAGTTAACAGCAGAGTGAGTCAAGGGGGGAAGGTGGCGGGTGCTCTGAAAGCGGAAACTGGATAGAGATGCTGCGGGATTTGTTACATGAAGGTGTATTAGTACTGACACTTTTTTATAGGTGTAAAGCATTGAGATGGATAACCTGAGAAGTATGTGTGGCGTGCGTCGGATTGAGAGCACAAGAAATCGGGTGATTCTGGAAAAATGTGGTTTCAGAAGTCAGTGGAAATGAAAATTAAAGAAAGTGTGTTGAAGTGGTTTGGACATGTTGAAGAATGGAAGGTGACAGTTGTGAAAAGAATATACAAGTGCATAAGAGTGTTTGCATAGGTGAAGGAGGAGAGGAAGGTCGAGAAGACGATGGATGGACATGGTAAATGATTGCGTGAGTTAGCGTGGACTTAATCTGGTGATGCACGAAAAGTGACAAGTAGGTTGGAGTGGAGGAGGTTTGTTAGAAGTTCGGGACTGTCGCTTTTATTTCTGAAAAGGCCTGGAAACCGCCACGCATGGCGTATGAAAGGCCGCAAGTGGCATGTCCATCAGGACGCCTGTGTAAATGGATGTGTACACCTTACTTTCTGCATTTTCTCCTTTCACTTACTTCTGTACTTTACATCCCGGTTGTTTTCTGTCTTCTCGCCACAAATCCTTGGGAAATGAGATTTTTCATAATGTATGTATACATTATTCAAACGCTAGGACAACAGAACTTTATAATGAGAGGGGTTCATTAATTGTGCAAGTGACTTTACAAAATTAAAGTAGTAGTTCTTTGTAAAACAACAAATTGATTACTCCATTCCATTCATAGTACACAAATCTAAATATCTCATTTGTTCAATAGTTGTTTGTTGGTCTATATAACGTAGACAAAAAGTTAACTTCTGGCGTTTGGTCAAAATGTGGTTCATAATACCCACGAGAGGATACACACGCATGAAAAAAGAATGTTTGCCTGCATACTGCGCGCGTACAAATTCTCTCTCTAGATACAAATTAAACAATAATAATAATAATAAATCTTACAATTTACAACATTACAATAATATTTTATAGAATACATTTATTTATTTCTGAGTAGTGTGGCCATTACCCCTTAATGAATTTGCCCGAGCTATCTCGGGCTTGCCAAAGTAAAAATCGGACAAACTTCCAAAAAATGGTTGGTTATAGGGTTAAGCTTTAGGCTTTACTGGGCTCTCAAGAAACGCATTCATTGCCTCTCGTGTCGAATACAATACAGTTTCATGTTGTCAAAAATGACTAAATATAGCTTGATATTTATATCTTCATATAAAAATCTTTCTAATCACGATTGAAAATGATCAAACGCGCGTTAATGTTTAAAAAAAGGATCGATATTGCGCGAGTCGTACCCCTTTTATACGTTTATGTATAACAATGATATTTTAAATATTTTTCGAGCAATTCAATATTTACTAGTGTGCACCGATTAATTGGTATCGGCACCTGGCATGCCGATTAATCGGCCATGCCAGGTATTTTCCTAATATCGGCATGCCAGGTGCCGATACCGATTAATCGGTGCACCACTACTATTTACTAGAGAATAGTCCTTATATCATTATTCCTACTGTAAAGTTTCCCGTATCAATTTCAACACAAATGCCCAAGTGAGACTTCATTTTGGTTTCCCTGACGAAACTTTGAAATCCTCTTTAACTTTCAATGAGTTCCAAAGTTTCCACTTAATTTCAGTCTGCGGATGTATCTCAGGTCGATAAAACTGCCTTATTATACGATATTATATTAATACAATTCCTATGAAAGCTAATTTACTTAAAAGATTATATTTCATATTTATATACTTTTTAATACTTTAATATATAATTCATTTGTTGCCATTAAATAGGAAAACGAGAATTATTATAATTCTTTCAGTTAAAATTCTTTTAATATATTGACAGCTACTCCAACAGCGATTTTATTTTTAGACATTTTTTAACCGATAAGGTTCTAGACGAATGTATGTATACTCAACGTCTATATCCGAAGACTAGGTTATTTTTTCAGCAAAATAGAAGGCCCTTCTATGATATAACACTATGTCTTTATACAGACAACGATAAAGACTCGCACACAACTAAAAGAGGATATGCAAAAATTAGAGACTTAAAGAAATGAAGAACGTTTATATTCTTTAAACTTTCAAGTTTACAGATTCTGTGAGACGAACAGTGAACCCATTGATAACGGAGAACATTCTCAACAAGTCAGAAACGCACTGGGTTTTTCTATGCTATGGAGAACAGAGCCTTCTTGTAAAAGCCTCATGAGGGGTGATAGTGAGGGTCTTGGTAATATCAAAGGGCATTCAGATCCCCTTGTTAGATCATGAGAGGGCATCTAACTCAACTTGGGGCTGGAGAAAAGGGAAGATAAAAAGATTTAGGGACTAATCTTTATTAATACAAGACTTCACACACACACACACACATTTTATATATATATATATATATATTATATATATATATATATATATATATATAAAAAACGTCCAAAAAATTACACACAAAAGTACGTACACACAGATACCCACTACATACACAGGCAATCTTTACATTTAGTGGAAAAAAAGATGTATATTTGTGTGTGATGAGATAGGATCTCTGAATGGTTCACTTGAGTGTTAGAAAAAGATTTTTTTCTTTGAAGTCCGAATAATATGTAAGTTAAATTAGGTAAATTAGCCAAAACGATCATAATAAAGTCTTAGAACTAAAAGAGAAGAAGAAAGGTTTATTATCCGCTTTTGAGAACATTAAACAGCATATAATTACAAAGTATTGAATGTCAGGATAAAAATAGGTCTCTTAAAACATGCAAGATTGGAAGTTATATATATACATACACGCACACACACAGTGTATATATATATATATATATATGTTTTTTTTTGTTTATAAATATATACAGTTTTCATAGATGAGTATAATGTCGCTATTAAATGCAGATGCTGTATCCAGATGTAAATTGCCTTTAGTAAACGTGCCGAGAAGCTTTACAAGCCGAAATCTACTATTAGATATAATTATAATAATTAATTATACAATAGATAGGATTAAAAGATGTTTATAAATTTTTACACTTAAGAAGACTAAGGAGAACTTACGCACTGGGACGTTTATCATACTTATATTAGGGGCTAAATACGAGGAATAATGAAACCAGTGTAAAATATATTGAATATTTCACTAAAACAAAAACAAAAGCAAATGAAACTAATTTGTATAGTCTAGAATGATGATGATAATTGTTGGTTTCAAAGTTTAAAATGCTTTACCATGGCTTGTAATAATAATAATAATAATGACGCTTTACAATGGTTTCACCCAAGCTCTTATTACGTAAATTTATGGCTTAGTATCCTGTATCATTTCTATAAACAAATTGCGCAAAAACAGCACCTTTAACCACCTAATGCATGCAGTGTGTTTTAAATGCTGACAAACATTTTTCTTTGTTTTATGCATTGTGATTTCCGCATTTTATATATGCAATGTGTATATATAATTTATGTACACACACACAAACACACACACACACATATATATATGAAGGAATAAACGAACTCGTATACCGACCTTCCTGAATCATACTAGATATAGAGTGACAAATCGGTGAATAGACCGATAATACAGATATGCTGTATGATACAACGTAAGAATTTATATCCATTGCATTGACAACGCCATAACATCGATACTCTAAAAAACTTATTTAACCAAACGTAACGTAACCTAACCAAGCTTAACCAAATCTATACTAACCAAATCTATACTAACCTAACCTAACCTAACCTAACCTACAATATAATTGTCGATAAAATATCGAGTCGATTAGATGGCTTAATCCTTTAATCCTTGAAACAAGCAAATTCTCTTTCTTTTCTATATTTCAAAGAAAACTTTGGCACAGAAAAGTGCTTTATTATTATTTTTATTATTATTATTATTATTATTATTATTATTATTATTATTACAACCAAATGTATAGTTTACTATTTTCTAACCAGTTAAGATGTTTGATCCAGTTATTTCATGGTCACAATCACCAGACGTATTTTTCTGGTAACAACTTAAATGTTTGGCGTTACGTCGTTGCCAGCAGTGTTTTATAACACCACTTCCCGGCGATCAGCGACGTTAAATGACATTGGGTTTAGATGGTAGTTGGATGGGCGACCGTCCTTCGCGTTCAGATGATGTAGTGACCCGTGGTTCGGACCCCACATAAAACTGTACACACTTCCCCTCCGTCATATGATCTTAGATTTTTTTTTTATGCAGGAAGGAAGGGGCCAAGGGTAAATGCCCGCAAAAGCATTTTGCCAAAATCAAGGTCGGGGGTTTTCGAGATGCCTAGACACGCTGCATTTGACAGATGGGAGGTCATAGATAGGAGGAAAGATGGATCGAGGAAGATTGTTCCAAAGTGTACCGATTGAGTAGATGAAAGACTGAAAATACGGATTAACCCTTGCATTAGGTAGATGGACAGAAAAGGAGGTTAAATATTCCTATAAAAAATAATAATAATAATAAAAAAGGTTATTGCAGTCATAGCGTGGTTGGATTGTTCATGGAGATTGATTAGCCAATAGTAAATCATGTATTTCGTGATTTTTGTTTCGCGTAGTTTTCTTTGTCCTTATATATATATATATATATATATATATTATATATATTATATACGTACACTATATATATATATATATATATATATATATAATATATATATATATATATATATATATATATATTGAATATCATGCATAAACAAGCACAATTTTGCTTAACCCATTAGTGCCGAGCGTCACTTTACTGATCTTGTTCTGGCTAACGCCAGACAATTGTATTCAGTCTCGGGAAAGACCTCTCGGCACTAATGGGTTAATGCAAAAATGTCTCCACCAACCCACCCGGATTCAAACCCAGCTCGTCTTTAGTACAGAGCATTGACCAATGCGTTACGTCGGCTACAACAAGGTAAAAGTTAAAACCAACTGGTATATATTTCAACACCCGAGGGAACACAACACTTTCGCGTCCAGAGGTGTTTGCCGTACTAACCCGCTTGCGCTCGAGGCAATGACAACATTTCATTCAAATCTCTAGTGCAAAATGCTGGGTTTGAATCCTGATGTGAGCATTTTTCCATAATATGTATGGATGTACATGTAATTAACTTCTTAACGCTTTATATAGTAAATATTTGACCCCTTAAAAAAGTTCGAAATTTTTTAGATAATGTTTTAGATAATAATGGACCCTGGACCCATCAAAAGATCAACGAGAAACATAAACCCGCGATAGACAATGAAACCGCCGTAAAAGGAAAAAAAAATATTGTTGCTTAAGGGACACATACGTGTATATATACATTTTATAATATTTTTATGCAGGAAAGATGGGCCAAGGGTGAACCCCCGCAAAAATGCCCCTCACATAGAGGAAGAAGAAAACCAAAATCAAGGTCCATGGTTTCTGAGATGCCTGGACATTCTGCGATGAAAAAATTGGAGGTCACAGACAGGGGAAAGATGTATTGAGAAACATTGTTCCAGAGTTGACCGGTTGAGTAGATGAAAGATTGAGACTATCGATTAACGCTTGCATTAAAGAGTTGGACAGAAAAGGAGTGAGAATGTATCAAAAGTCTGGTGGTGCGCGCTCTCCCTTAAAGGAGGAGGCATGCAGTTAGAGAGTTCAGAAGAGCGGTATCCGTTATTATAGCAATAGTAAAGAGAGAGTGAGGCAGAGGCAACATTGCGGCGAAGACTGAAGACAATCAGTAAGAGGCGGGGAATTGATGAGACGAAAAGCCTTTGATTCCATCCGGTCAAGTAGAGCTGTATGGGTTGAGCCACCCCACACACGAGAAGCGTACTCCATACAGGGGCGGACAAAACCCCTGTACAGAGAGAACAACTAAGTGGGAGTGAAGAAACTGCGGAGCCCATACAGAACACCTGACCTCTTGGAAGCTGTTTAGAAGTTACCAGAGTGGGTATAAATAATTCTTTAAAACCAAATTCCAGTACCAATTACATTCAAAATGGCGGAATCTACTCTAACTTCCTCACCCGCCCCCCACTCACCAAAATTCCTCCCAATGTGCCTTATTCTCATAAATCTGATCTCATACAAAAATAAAGGGAATCAACTTATAGTTATTACCCAACACGTCAAAATTTCGTCAAAATATTTACAGCATTAATATGCAAATAGAGAATGGCCTTTTTATGTTACTCTATTTTGGTTTTATCATTTTATATACGAGTGTGTGTATATGTTATTTTCATATCTTCCCAAAATAATATTTTGATTTATATTTAGGGAACTGGAGAGCTGTTCACACTTTTAACGTTTTATAAAAAACTAAAAAGTTTTTCAGAATTCTCGTAAACAGTGAAAGAAGATATTTGAGAGGGACGAACATTACACACATTTGGTTCAAATCAATGAATGAATTTCAGTTATTAATATAATAATAATTAATATAATAATAATAATAATTAATAATCTTATTAATCAATTGGTATGGGAATAATTTATGTGCAAAGCAGATATAGCATGGGGCCATATAGTCATTTGAAATGTGTACTTTCAAAACGTGTGCAATCGCATATTATATATATATATATATATATATATATATAATATATATATATATATATATATATATATATATATATATATGAAAAATTATTTCACGAAAGTGACACGTGAAAATATTTATGATGAATAAAACCACGAAGGGAAAAGAAACACAAAGGGGTGCTCAAGCGCTTTCGTCTAATGACATCCTCAGGATGTGTTCCTGAGGATGTCATTAGACGAAAGCGCTTGAGCACCCCTTTGTGTTTCTTTTCCCTTCGTGGTTTTATTCATCATATAATATATATATATATATATATATATATACAGGGTGTTTCAGGTCGACCCCAGAAATATGGAAATTGGAATTTGTGACGGAATTACTATGACAAACTTAAAATACCAAATACAGACTAAAAATTCCGCCAATTTCCATATTTCTGGGGGTCGACCTGAAACACCCTGTGTGTGGTGTGTATATATATATATATATATATATATAACCTTTGGTTGCTTCCGCCCGAACTGTTCATTCTGACGAAGGTCAGGTTTTTCACTCCACCTTAGACCTACAGTTTAACGTGGAATCCGAACCACGTCCTACCAGCAGCCCAACGTCTTAACCACTAGGCTACCCAGGGTACCCATTTATCTACCAACCAATTTTTTTTATTGTGTGGAAGGATAAACAGCTGGGTTTTGCCGCGTGCCGCCTGCCGTCACCGGGTCTCGATCCCGGGGCCGATGGATTCGTAGTCAGTGACGCTAACCACTACACCACCGAGGCATATTTATATATATATATATATATATATATAACCTTTGGTTAGCTTCCGCCCGAATTGTTCATTCTGACGAAGGTCAAGCTTTTCACTCCACCTTAGATCTACAGTTCAACGTGGAATCCGAACCCAGAATGAAATTAACACTCTCCTAAAGCAACGGTACGGGTATGCGGCACAGTCCTCTTGAAACACGAGTTCATCCAGGTGAAGTTTTCATTCCGAAACAAAGACAAGACATTCTCATCTAAGATGGGTATGTAATCTTGTGAATTAAGACGTCCCTCTACGAGGACAAGGTCAGTTTTTTTTTTCAGTGCCAAATGCCTCTCCACACCCTAACAGCACAACCACCGAATTTCACACAGGGTTGCGCCAATTTGGGATTAAACATATCGCCACTGGTTTTCCATACTCAGATCCGTCCTCCTAAAGCAAACTGCTCAAATCTTGATTGATCTGAGAAGGCAAAAGAGTGCCAAAACTGATCAGACTCATCCTTCATTAGCATGAACCACTCGTATCATTTCCTCTTTTTGGTGTTAGAGAGCAATGGTTCCCGTCTAGCTATACGAGCTCTGAACCTGAGGATAAAAACCTCCCAGGTTCAGATTTAATTCGGAAATTTTTCTTTTAGTTTTTAACTTTCTGAAACTGAGAATTGAAAAGAGAGTTTACTTTTGTTTCTCCTTTTCATCCATATTGAACGAAACTAGTGGTTCACGAAGTTTGGTCTCGCATACTTTGATGAGTTGGTACTTGGAACTTGTTAAAATAAAGTACCTTTCTACCACAAAAATCAGTTGAAATTTATTCTCATAACTTTGTGAAGTAAAGATGGAATTTGGTTACATCTATGTGTAAAGAGACTGAAAAGAACATGTGGTTTCGGGGAAAATGCATTTTATTTTGTTAGTTTTATGAGAAAAGGCGGAGCTTACTATCGAAGAAGTTATTAATGACCAATCAAAAGACAGTATTTTCTGCCACACCCATTAAGGGAAGAGGGAAACTCCTTCTTTTATGTTTTAATAAGAACTCCCGAACGAATGACGTCACAAACTTTATTGTCCAGTCACACAATTTGTTTGGGCACAAAAATTTTGTCGTAGGTTGATAGATCAATTAAAGACGGGGTTCCAATAATTCTGACTATAATTAGGCGTTTATATAATTTCGAAGGATGCTGAATTTAGAACTTAGTTCATGACCTCAGTTATGGTTCGTGTCCTCTCTTAGCTTAGAGGCACAGTTCGGTTCCATAAGTAAATTAGCGCGTGTTCTTTATTCGAGTATGGCGACATTTCACTGCTTCATAATTCTAAATTCTAAATCTGGCACGTTTATTATGATTAATTTTAGCGAATAATTTTGTAATGGTTGCGCTAAAACAATAAGTTTGATGAACTTATTTCTCAAAAAATCTGCGGAACTCGCACGGAACGTTTGAGACAATTTTATTTTTTTAAATAAATTTTTTATTTGTAAAAATGTTCATGATTTAATGCCTAAGTCCTTAGTTAATTTTATATTTTGAATCACATTAAAATAAAAAACCTCCATCTAAATCATTTAAGACTAAATCAGAACAATTTTGACAAAGCGACTGTGAATAGTCCAATATCGTTATTTCATAGTATCAATATTAATTTTGGAAAGTTAGTTAAAACTTCCACAGTGAGCTTTGATTGTATTATCCGAGACTGAACCAGAAACTAAGAACTGCTTAAGAACTATTTCGATTAAATTGTTAATTGGCTAAAATTTGTGAGGGATATCGAGATGAATTCCGAAATAACAGACAATTATGCGCGAAATTTTATTTTTTATTTTTGCATAATAAAAAGTTACACGACGGATCGCGTTCTTTCTCCACTACTTTGCAAAACTCTCTCGTAAGCCGAGAGGTAGACTACTATAAAAAAAAGAAGAAAAAGGCCGTAAACAAGCCGCAGAAAGTGTGCCTATAAATTAAATGTCAGCCGCACGGACGCGGATCATCCTGAGGAAGTGAACCCGCGTGCAATAAGTGCAATCAAACAGTGGTTGTACCACAAAATCCCTAAAGAAATAATTTCTTCAAAATAGTACTTATTAATGGAAGAAATAATATAGATAAAAAATGACAAACTGTGTAAGAGTTCTATACCAAAAAATCACACAAACTCGTGGATTAACTAAAATAAATAAATAATTAATAGATCTGACTGGAAGAAAGGTCGTCCCCCTCCCCCCACCGGAGTCTTATTCGTAAATTTTTAATCATCATAATTCTGTAATGAGAAATAGGCTTATAAAAAATTAAAATATCTTTCATTTTATACTGTGGATACACACACACACACACACACACACACACAGTTTAATATGGGAGTGAACTCAGAATGGTTCCCTGATGTTTTTTATGATACACACAGACCGTGCATGAAACAAGGAACTCTTCTGGGAAAATTAAATCCACTATAGTCCGAATAAGTAATGGTAAATGACAAACACTATAGTTTTTCTTTTTCATGATGTTAGCCCGACGTGGGCAACGGGTCACTCGCAGAGAGGTCCCAAAAATACAGCTTCCCTCACCAGCTATCTGCAAAGCAGATAGGATCCAGTTTTGGGACAGGATCCTGTCCCAAAGCTGGATCCTATCCTATCTGCTATTCGGACTATAGTGGATTTAATTTTCCCAGAAGAGTTCCTTGTTCCATGCACGGTCTGTGTGTATCACAGTGTGTATATACACACACACATATATATATATATATATATATAGACTATATATACACACACTGTATATGTTTTTTATGCAGTTAGGAGAGGACAAAGGCAAACGACCGCAAAACCGGACCCCATATAAAAAAGAGAGCGCCAAAATCGAAGTCCCCGCCCCACGATGCCATTTTATTTATTTATTTTTTTAATAAGTTTTGAAAAGATTGTGTAGTGTGCAAAATGCATTGTGTGTAGTGAAGAATAGAGAGAGAAGCGTGTGTTTGAGAGCATGCTGGGCTGCTCACAGGGTAGATGAAACAAGGAAAAAGATCAGCTAAGGAGGACAGTGACAGGAGAAACATGAGTTCCAGCACTCCCTGCCTCCTACCTAACGTCCTCCCCAGAATACTTCCCTGGTCGATTGAAGTCTACAATCTCCTCCTATAAATAACTGTGTGTGTGTGTGTGTGTGTGTGTGTGTGTGTGTGTGTGTGTGTGTGTGTGTGTGTTCATTTAACATAAAATAATTAACAATTGCACTGACATTTTTATAGTCTAATACGATGTACTGTATTTAGCTTGTTTGTATTTTAATAGTATGCAGAACAAAGTCATGAGTCAACAGTAACAAATTTTTTTAATTGTACATTAGTTTCCCTTTTGAAAAATTAGAATGAAACTATTATGGGAAACGGAATAGGAAAAATGTTATACAAAAAAGTGTTAATTATTTATACCCCTTAAGTTGATCATATACCCAAAATTATACTATAGTTACTGATAATTCACTGGGGAACACAACGTTTGGTGACTTAGATGTTAGACCTGTTTCTGGGTATATTGAGGTCGCTGATTCTAAAAATGACATTAGTTTTTCTCCATCAGCTCTGCTTATCAAGATATGATATATATCTATATATATTTCTATATAATGTATATAATATTATATAATTGCTGACTGGCAATCACTGTTGTTGTCAATTGAATACAAAAGTATGATGAATGTCAGCAAAAATAGTGTATTAACATCAAACAAGCATAAGGTACGAAAAATATTTCTTAAATTCAAACAAGCTTGAGACACGAACGGCAAAAAAAGTTCTTTCATTGAGACATCTCGCATAAACCGCGTTTCTGAGATTTCTTGCGATGAGATGTGCCAGGACATTCGCGTTGGATGCTCCAGCAGTAATCTGCCAACATGTGAGTATCCCATCGTCCGCGGTACCGTTCTTCCATGGTCCTTAGTTCTTGGTGAAATCGTTCACCCTGTTCCTCGCTTAGATCACCGAGGTTATTTGGGAAACGATCCAAATGACTGGAGGTAATGCAGTTTGATGCTCATTTTACAGCCAAGTTTACAAAAAGAAGAGAGCATATTCTCCACTAGTTCACCGTAGTTATCGGCCTTATAGTTCCCAAGGAAATTCTTCACAACCATACTAAACGATGACCACGCACGTGCCTCAATGTTGTCCATTGAATCTTGGAAACGCGGGTCTTTCATGAGTTCCCGGATTTGCGGTCCATCGAAAATACCTGCCTTCAGCTTTTCCATGCTCAGCGCAGGAAATTTTCTACATATGTAGCCAAAACACGTCCCATCTCTGTTCAAAGCCTTTATAAATTGTTTCATCAAACCTAGTTTGATGTGCAGTGGTGGCAATATGATCCTTTCTCTGTCAACCAAAGCTTCTTTGATGACATTTTTTTCTCCAACCACCATGTTTTCTCTCAGAGGCCACTGTCTTCTCACCCAGTGTTCATCTTTAGCTCTACTGTCCCAGAGACATATAAAGCACGGGTACTTGGTGTACCCGCTCTGCTGGCCCAGGAGAAAATTCACCATCTTCAGATACACAGATCACCCATTGGTGGTCTCGGTATGATATCTTTTCTAGGACTAGGGCGACTGTCCCGTGCTCTTCTCTCATACCGACTGAGTGACCAATTGGGATTGATCTGTATCTGTTGCCGTTGTGTAGAAGAACACATTTTAGGCTCCGTTTGGAGCTATCTATGAATAACCGCCATTCACTTGGTGTGTATTCCGATATGTCCATTTTCATCAGCAATCCGCGCACATTGTTGCAGAAAACTAAATCGTTCTCTTTTGAGAAGAGGGCAGTAAATCCTTTTCTCTGTCGCGATATAACGTGATTTTGGTTCCCGGCAGCAGTAAATTTTTTTCTCCCAGCCTGGAAGCTAACAATTCAGACGATTTCTTCGAAAGACTTAAGTCCCTTATGAGGTCGTTTAATTCGTGTTGACTAAAACCTTCTGCAACTGATGACGGTCCTTCGAAATCACTGTCATTTTGCCCACATATGCTTTCTTTGTCAGTAGCAGATTCATCATCTTCTTGAGGGAGCTCTGGAAGATGGCTGAATGATGGGACAGGTATCTCATCTGAATGTGAAACAGGCCGTCTAGCTGAGTCTATGTCAGGATACGTCCATTTACTCTGGTTACGTCCATTGATGCCTTTATATTCACCAAACAAAAGTAACAGTCATCACTGTGGTTTCTCTGTTCTCTCCATACCATTGGTATACCAAATTTCAGGCACTCCTCTTTCCGTTGGTCCATTGCCGCAGATGCTCCGTACACGTTTTACACACAACATGAGGAGCCCATGGCTTATCCGCAGATAAAACAAAACACATCTGGATGATTTAAACACTTTCTTCGTGATGAAGCCATGTCAACACCTGTAACAGGAAAGAATTCACGTTAGTACATGTACAATACACATGCAAAACAGCAACATCAGCAAAATCATAGCTACAATTTAATTATACAGATGCATTTAGATTTACGAGCAACTCATAATACCGTTCCAGAAGGGTAATAAAGTAGGTAATGACGTATGCAATATCTCAAAAACTAGAGTTGCTAGAACAAAATGGATGATATTTTCTGAATCAGTGGCATGAAAATACCCAGAATAAGGTCTAAAATCTCAGGCACCAAGAAAAATTTTTTTTTTTTGTTCCCCAGTGATCAGTCAGAAGGGCCAGGGACTGGCACAGCGCTCAGGCAAACTAATGCGACTCATTGTTCTAACTTGTATATTATTACTACCAGCATCATCGGGATTCGATAGCGTCATTAGTTCAGTGGGCAACACCATTTTTCTATATAACCGAAGTGAAGTCGTTGAGGTCGAGGGTTCGAACCCGGATGATGCTGGTAGTAATAATACAGGCGTTAGAGTAACGGGTGACATTAGTTGGCCTGAGCACTGTAATAGTTTCTGGCTTAAACAATAGTTTGGCTTTGAATTAATTCTAATGATCAATTATTAACAGGATACAATACTCACTCAGTTATCCGTTACTGAGGGGGTGGTCCGTGATCACGGATAACTCGATTTCACGGTTAATTCAGTATGCTCCACTGGTGAGTGGGTGGTGCAGCCGTTGCTACTCGCCACTGGCCTCCAACTCGCGCGCCACCACACAGTATTATTCTATTACAATATAATGTACAGTTAAATAGTTTGTATTCACCACAAGACGTAAAAATCATCCGTTCTCGAAGGTTGTAAGTTTGTAACCCTTCCTTCTGCTAACACTGCGTGGCACTGACTGAGGCACGTTGCAGTTAACTCAGTGTCATGATCACGGATAAGTGCACAATAGTCATAGTTAGAAAAATCACGGTTAACTCGATTAACTTGATTCACGGTTGAGTGATCATGGATAACCGCGTGAGTACTGTATTCCGCCGAGTGAATGAATAATGAAAAAAGCTGAAAAAAAAATTTATATCGCGATTCCCGCCCCCCTCCCCCCACCAACCCCCCCCCCCCCCCCCCTTATTCCAAGCATAAAAAGGATATGAACTATTAATTACGATCTTTGGCCACGAGTTTCGCAGCGAAAAACAAATTAAAATTCATGAAATCACTTCTGGAAAAAAAAAAAAAAAAAAAAAAACAGATTTTTTTTGGTTGTTAAAAAAAAACGAAATTATTTTTCTTCGGATTAAAATTAAATTAAATTTAATTATAATTAATTTTATCATTTATTTCGATTATTAATAAGAATTTCACGCAGTTTCAATTAAAGTACGTAATTAAAATTTATAATTAACGTCAAGCGCAATATAGAAGTCAGAAATTTCGCTCTAATGAGTTCTAATCAGGACTTTAAAATTACTCAGGCGATTTCTCAAGCAAAAAGATATGAAGCAAATGACTTATTTCACTGGAAAATTATTATGACTTAATTCCAACTCAGGTTTTTCATTGAAACAGGTTTTATCTCATCTCTCAGAAGTTTTTTTTTTTTTTTATTATGCAGGAAGGAGGGGCCAAGGGCGAATACCCGTAAAACACATTAAAAACACTACATTCTTCACATATTTAGTTTTTTAAACGCGTAACATTTCACGCAAAGGTGAATCCGGGCTTCTACCCACCCGACCTCCAAAACTTCGTAGGCAGATAATATTCTCTGAATCGTAAAAACAAATGACATAAATCAAAAGCAGATAATACAAAATTATATATATACCAAAAAAGGTCTTATTTTCGTTTGAAGCCAAATTCTTTTCAAGTTATTAGAGTTCTTCAAAAGAATTTTTAGTACCAGAAATCTCTCAAAAGATCCAAATTTGGTCATACATTCATCTCTTTCATTCTTACATCTTTTTCTTATTATATTTTTATGGTTCTCGTAAAGATAAAACTGCCGAGCTTCGTTTTCAAGAACAATTTGCTTCTACTGAATGCTCATGATTACACACACACACAAAGTTGAGAAAAGTAAATAGACATCACGATAATTGTCCTCAAGAACAAATGGCAAAGCATCAATGGAATGACAACGTGTGTGTGTGTGTGTGTGTGTGTGTGTGTGTGTGTGTGTGTCAGCTTTACATTATGTAAGGAAAGCAACACGATTCTAAATTCGTTGATTCAGTAAATCCGTTATCATTTATTGCTTTTTATTATTAAATAAACTATGAAAAGAGGTGTCTACTTATCTCTCTCTCTCTCTCTCTCTCTCTCTCTCTCTCTCTCCTCTCTCTCTCTCTCTCTCTCTCTCTCTCTCTCTCTCTCTCATATACTCGTATATATATACAGGGTGTCCCGTAAGTCTGGACCCATAGGGAAAAATAATAAAATTACAAAATAGTCCAAAAATTTATTACATAATCTGTTCAAAGTGTCCGCCGTTGTGTCGCACACATAGTTGAAGACGCAATCTCCACTGCGACAGCACTTTCTGAATCACAGTCGCAGAAATTTCTTGACACGCCTCCACAATGCGTGCTTTAAGGTGGAAAATGTTCTGAAGTTTGACCTCGTACACTTTGGCTTTCAAGTGGCCCCACAAATAAAAATCATAATAAAAAATAAAAAAAATAATAATAATAAAATAATAATAATAACATAATAAAAAAAATATTATAAATCCCTATGGGTCCAGACTTACGGGACCCTGTAGTATACTGCAAGCTTAGAGAGATAATGGATGGCCAGTTTGTATAATCCAATAGTCAATCCAATAGTTTTACGCACCATTATTTTGTTCATGTGTACATAATTTTATACTGTAATTTCTTTACGTACATGAAACAATCTGATGGGTTTCATCATCGAAGCGAGTATGAAATAATTTGGCGAAGTTAATAATGTTAACAGTGTTTGGGACGGAATTTAACTTAATTATTTCTTTCGTGTGTGTCGGAAAATACGATAAATTTTGCAAATGCTTTTATCCTCATCAATTCCTCAAAATTAATTTCACGAAGGAAAAATCTTTCTTACTTTTTAATAATAATTATTTCAATGTCACTATTAATTATTATTAAATCTACAATATATATATATATAGTCGGTGTCGCAGAAGTCACCCCAAAGGGTGTGTGTGTGTGTGTGTGTGTGTGTGTGTGTGTGTGTGTGTGACAGAGAGACTGAGATACGAAGCTGGTATTTGAATACTTATAATATATTACAGTATATTTTAAGAACAAACTTTTTTCAACGTTTTTAATCAAACATCAGATGCGGATCGAAGTTGCTTGAGCAGATTTCTGAATTCACAAAGACCCAGCTTTAATAGTTCGCGCAGAAAGAATATTATTACGAGCGTCATATTAAAGCGAGTAACTGCTATAAATTTGAGTTATCCGATTTCTCCAAAGGTGTTGTGGATGAGATTCACTTTCAAATTTTGAAGATGGTCTTTCGATGAAGTGAAAATGAGGCAGTTGCCTTTGAAGATTTTAAGAACCTGTCAGTTAATTCAGAGTTGAAAATCTTTCTTTTGGGATCGAAAACTAAGCATGAAAATTAGAATTATATGTATGTATATATACACAATGAGCCTAGGTGGTGTAGTGGTTAGCATCGCTGACTACAAATCCATCGGTCCCGGGATCCAGACCCGGTGATGGTAGGCGACACGCACAAAACCTGGCTGTTCATCCTTCCACACAATTAAAAAAAATTGCTTGGTAGATAAATAGTTATCCTGGGTAGCCTAGTGGTTAAGACGCTGGGCTGCTGATCGGGAGGTCGTGAGATCGAGTGCGGGCGAGGACTTTGTAATTTCTGACAGCTCGTGGTGGGCGTGGTTCGGATTCCATGTTAAACTGTAGGTCTAAGGTGGAGTGACAAGCTTGACCTTCGTCAGAATGAACAATTCGGGTGGAAGCAAAAACCAAGGTTAACGAAACCAATATTAATGATAATGATAACCTTAATTGGCAGGAGACAATCCCATAAAAAGTTACGATATTTGTCAAAGTAATAAACGATCCAATTAGTTATTAATTAAACAATTTAAAAACTTAAAAATTCGGACTAAAAACGTAATAAGAGTAAGGAAATAAGTAATAATAAAATTAATATTAAAAACTGCCCAAAGTTAATAGAGAAAAAAAAAAGTACCTCAAAAAAATGCCAAAGTTGGTATTAAGCCACTTGCCCGAACGATGACAGGGTAAGCAGCCAACATAAACAAACACTTTCATACCAAGACGTCTTTAGTCTTGATGACATAAAATAGGACTGATGAATAGCTTGGACAACTGGCTTGTCTGCGTTTTAAATTTTTCGCATTAGACTGTATTGCGCGAGTCTTGTTACTTTAGGGAGGCTCGAAACGTTGTGGTTAGCGAAAATTTGAGACGTGAGCTTCAGGGAGGTAACTGTTATAAAGCAAATTTAGGGTTCTGCGAGAACCTTTTTTTTTTTAATTAATTATTGCAGAGTTGCTGCCCATATTAATGTAGAGAGTACGAAAAAAAAGTGTGTTTTTTAGCTTCGCTTGTACAGAATCTGACGTTCTTTACAATCATGTCTGCTTTAACACAGTAACTTCGATATTATTTCCTTGTGTCTGAGTCGTGGTTCAAGGAGCTGGCGATAATTTGACTGAGATACTTAACTTCTTGTACCTGCTCTATTGGTCTGTCTCTCATTTTGAAGATAATATTGTATTAGTTGTCTCTTTTGAGCTTTTAAGATGGAATTGCATTACCTTAGTTTTTAGTAACATTAAAATTAATATCGTGGTTGTGAATATAATAATACCGTATAATAATAATATCGTATAATAATACCGTATCATCACCATAGACCAAGTTATTTATTCTCATATTATCTATACAATATTCCACTTTTGCCTCATTAAAAGAAATAATTAATCCATCAATATACGCATTAAGTAGCAGAAGAGAGAGAGCAAGGAACCTTGTCTAATTCCGCAGGAGGAATTAAAACATTCGGACAATACCCTGGCCCGGTGAGTGTGAAAGTTTGGTGACGATACCAATATTTCAATGTATTTAAAACATACAGTGGAACATTTCTGTCTTCTAATGTTTTAAACAAAATATTGTGATTTACCCTATCCTATACTTTTCTTATATTCAAAAAAAACAACATCTACAAACAGTTGAATTACTGTCATTATATTCAGATACAATCTCCTTCAAAACATATATACACAGGTCAGTTGAATGGGACCTTTAAAAGCCAAACTAATTAGGAGACGTCCATAAATAATCATTTAGTCGGCGTATCAAAAGTTTCTCAAGCAATTTTGAGAAGCAAGAGACAATAGCAATAGTCATGTAGTTATTACTGGATAGAATGTCCCCCATTTATTTTTGACAAAGGGTGTAATATATACCCCTCATAAACTCTGCAGGAATATAACTGTGAGCAAGAATGGCTGCTGAGAACAATGAGATAAGAAAACTCATCACATCATTAGCATACTTTAACAGTCTGGACTACTTCTTACGCGTTTCGCGTCAGAACTCTGTCTTATCCTTGGGTCACTTCTTTCGCGAAACGCGCAGTTTCTGCGAGTATTGTCGCCTTGACGCATGTAGTGTGTCAGCTGCGACGAAGCACAGATCAACTAGACGCGTTTCGCGTAAAGAAGTGACCCAAGTGTAGGATAGAGTTTTGACGCGAAACGCGTAAGAAGTACTGTAGTCCAGAGTGTTAAATGTTCATTGGACAAAGCGAGTCAAAAGTCAGAGATTTTTTTGTTGGAAAATATTTAACCTCCTTTGCAACATTTAAGGTCATAAGATGGAGGGAACCTAGAGCTTTATGTGGGATCCGAACCACGGGTTGCTACATCATCTAGACACAGAGTGCAATTAGTATACTTTTGATGCTTTTCATTATTGTATTATCATTCCTTCTAACTTATTCCAAATACTCTTTTTTATTTTAACTGTACAGGGTGTCCCATGAGGCCCTTTACCCATAACATTATATATATATATATATATGTAAAGCATATCGGCTAAATGGTTATTCGATGAAGGCTCAGGTATACCAACTGGCCGATTTTAAAAGCAACTTCCCTCTCCCGGCATACCAACAAACTGTGACTTTAAAATTCTCTCTCTCTCTCATATATATATATATATATATATATATATATATATATATATATATAGAGCTGGGCACTTGCGGCATATTTTGCGGTACTGCGGTACTACCAAACTACCAAACCGGTACCAAACCGGTACGCGGAAATTTGAATGCGGTAGCGGTACTGCGGTACTTTCAGCGATCCTTTGCGGTACTGCGTTATGCGGTCCCGGTTTGGTAGTTTGGTAGTACCGCAGTACCGCAAATATGCCGCAAGTGCCCAGCTCTGTATATATATATATATATATATATATATATATATATATATATATTATATATATATAATATATATATATATCACTTGAGATTAAGTTATTTACCATGGGTAAAGAAATAAAAAGACGATGACGCTTCCAACTACAGGCAAAGAGAAAAAATAAATGCTTACTCAAGTACAGAGATACATACTTTCCTGTTTGTCAATCAATATGACCCCCCCCCTAACCACGTTTATTTTTCTGGTTACAAATTTATATCTTTATTTATATCTTTTTATTTCCTTCCTTTTCTTCAACGAAACTAAGCTTCAGTAACTACATCATCTACAACTACAACTTCCACAAGTAAAACTACGACACCAACCACAACACAACATCACTAGTGCGCTGAACCTCTGGTCCACTCCGGAGAGGGCGATCGGTTACCTGCGTGCCGCGCGCCGGCTTGCTCGATCAGGGTGGGCTGATCGGCTAACCAACAACAACCACCACAAATGAAGAAACTACAGGTATGTTTGGCAGTTAATGTACAGTACATTACTTTTTAACACAAATCCTTCGAAAATGCATACTTAATTTACAGTATAACTCATTAAAGTTGATAATCTGTTCATAATAACAATGATATAACTTAGTTATCGTACAATATGTTGTATAAAGTAAAAAAAAAAAAACACAACTAATAATTAATAGTACTTATTTGGTTATTATTGATTAATAGTAACTATCTGTTTATTTTTCATAAGAGCCCAGTAAAGCCTAAAAAGCTTAAGGGCCAAATTAAATAAAAAATAGTCCAGCTTCCATTCAATGGTTGAAATTAATCATTTGAATTGGTTGACAATGTTCTTTGTTGTTACAAGAGTATTTTTTGGATGTGAAACTGATTTGTGGTATCTGTATTTCAGCATTCGACTGGTTAATTAATAAAGCAGATACTGGAGTTATAACTCGTCTTGAATTTTTTTTTTTTCCGTCAGATCATCCTCATGCAGAGGTTCGAATCGTGGCGGAGTTTTAGACCATATCAGGCTTTCAGGCCACGCATTTTGGATACACTCCAAACGCGATGAGTTGGGAAATGGCTAATATAAATATCATTTATGGATAAATGTTGAATCGTGCACGACTGCCGAAACAAATCTTGGGATCTTCGAAGCAGGACAGGAAGTCGTCTTCCATTTGATGTTAGAAATAACCGAGTAATAACACGTTTTTTCCATTTTTTTCGGCTTATGGTGAACTTTTGTTTATTATAAAGGATGTGTTTGCGGAAATGGATATTCATTACCTAATTGATACACAAATCCAGATGAGGATTTAGAAGCAGGATATGAAACTGTTCTTTGTAGCACCTACTTCAAGATAAAAAAAAAAGCGCGCGCGCACACACACACACACAGTTGCCAGAATTATCTTCATTACAAATACAGAATAGAGGAAAAATAACAACTACAATTTACTTGTTGAGGTTAAAAAGAATCTTCACTCGAAGACCGTGAAAATGATTTCTAAAGCTTAAAACGCGATACTTTAAGAGTTGTTTGGCGCAAAACTATTCATGGAATGAAAATAATAGTCGAAGAAGACCTTTTATCCGTTCACCCGTTTCTCATCAATTTCAAATGAACAACTTCCTCTTTGGTCATAAGCGTCGACGAAAATACGTCCCCTTCAACAAAAATGCGAAGATTCTCGTAAATTTACCGTTGATGGAATATTTTCACATTCCGAGCTATAAAATTAAACGAGACAAAGCCGTGGCTCTATCTTAATATTAAACAAAAGTATACGAACCGTAGTAACGGTAACTGACAGTAAAATACATCGTAACTTTAACGAGACGGAAACCAGTTTCTGTTAATTAACGCTGCCTCGTGAGATAAATCCAAAAGGATACGAATTGCGAAGAGAAGTAAAATGTTACATGAATAAAGAAGAATCGCACCCAAGCACCCACCAAAGCGCATTGTAAACATTTAAACCGAGATACAAATGGATATTTACGTTGTTTCCGTATTAAAAGGATTACGAAAAACAATTCAGTATCGTTACAAAAATGTATGTCGAGTTCGAAAGTTTGGACGTGGCAGTTTAAATAAATTAAAGTATTTTCTCACTTAAGACTTACTAAACACGTAATGAAAATTATTGCTTCCCACCCACTGTCATTCCTATGCCCACTCGCGATCAGCAAGTGAGAAGACACGAAGTGAGAAGAGACGAAGTGAGAAGAGACGAAGAGAGAAGAGACGAAGTGAGAAGAGACGAAGTGAGAAGAGACGAAGCGAGAAGACACGAAGCGAGAAGACACGAAGCGAGAAGACACGAAGCGAGAAAACACGAAGTGAGAAGAGACAAAGTGAGAAGACACGAAGTGAGAAGAGACAAAGTGAGAAGAGACAAAGTGAGAAGAGACGAAGTGAGAAGAGACAAAGTGAGAAGAGACGAAGTGAGAAGAGACGAAGTGAGAAGAGACGAAGTGAGAAGAGACAAAGTGAGAATCACTGAGAAATCGACATTTAAGAAAGGTTTCTTGATTTAAGAAAGAACGTCACTCTCATTTGTATTCGCGTCACATGAGAATGGCTAATATTTCTTAATCAAACTGAACTTAACCTAACCTAATTTAACTCAACCTAAACTAACGAAATTTGTGCATAAGAATGAGAATCTTATGAAATGGGAACAGACCGACTTGAGAATTCTTTCCTTTGAAATTCTCGTTCGCGGAATGAAATGAGAATCACATTCAGTAGGATGATACCATAAATGATACCATAAAAATTAACCAATTGATTTTTACAAGAACTTTCATTATATATATATATATATATATATATATAATATATATGCCCCTCGGTGTTGCAATGGTTAGCGTTGCTGACTACGAATCCAACGGTCCCAGGATCGAGACCGGTGACGGAGGCAGCGCGCAGCAAAACCCAGCTGTTCATCCTTCCACACAACAAAAAAAATTTGGTTGGTAGATAAATGGGTACCCTGGGTAGCCTAGTGGTTAAGACGTTGAGCTGCTGGTGGGGCGTGATTCGGATTCCATATTGCTTCAGGCGGAAACAAAACCAAGGTAACCAAGGTAACCAAGGTATACAGTATATGGGAAAAGCGCATAAGCACCCGCACTTTTTACATATGCAAAATATCCCCCACCAAGATTCGAACCCGGAATCTTTGACTGAGCCGAAGACACTGACTTTTACGTTACGACAGCATGAAAAATAATACAACCTGGCTCGAGTGCGGGGACAGGGGGTTAATACGTAAAAGCACTTCTGGACGTGAAAATAGTGTTTTCCTGGGGTGATGGAATATGCATGCACCAGGTTGGTTTAATTTTTAACTTGTCGTAGCCTAATGCTCAACGCTCCAACTCCGCGTTAGAAGTCCTGGGCTTGAATTCTGGCGATATATATATATATATATACAGGGGTTAGACAAAATAATATGAACACCCGCTGATTTCACCGGTTATTTTTACGGACTGCTCAGACACAAAGTAAACGGTCAAATGACTGGCAAACCTATTTAAATGCGTAACAGAGAGTGTATACGTCATGTTATAACCCTCACGTTGTTTTACAGATCTGGTGAATTATGAATTAGCAGTTATGAAAGACCTGTCAGACTTCCAAAGAGGGCAAATTGTCGGAGTGCGGATGGCTGGTGCATCGGTGACGAAAAACCGCTCAGATGTTCAATGTATCCAGAGGAACTGTCTCTATGGTCATGTCTGCATACCAAAACCATGGAAAGACAAGCACCGACAAATGCAATAGTGGACGCAAGAAGAAGCTGTGTGATCGAGACCGCCAGGTGCTAAAGCGCATTGTGACAAAGAACCATAAGATCACAGCTCCAAAAGTGACTGCAGAGCTTAACCAGCATCTTGCAAGCCCGGTATCGACCAGAACTGTACGACGTGAGCTCCATGGAGCTGGATACCATGGGAGGGCTGCAATTGCCAAACCCTTCCTTTTGCACATCAACATTGAGCGGCGCAGAAAATGGTGTAATGACCATAAGAATTGGTCAATGGACTGGTGGAAGAATGTAGTCTACTCCGACGAATCCTCCTTTACGCTATTTCCATGTTCCGGTCGAGTTTACGTCTGGAGACAGCCTAAAGATGCTTATGACCCCGACTGCCTGACCCCAACCGTTAAGCATGGAGGCGGATCTGTGATGGTTTGGGCAGCAATATCGTGGAATACTCTTGGCCCAGCTGTAGTACTGCATGGTAGGGTTAACGCCAAGGTCTATCTGTCAATATTGGCTGACCAGGTCCATCCCATGGTCCAAACGCTGTTTCCCAATGGCGGCGCCGTCTTCCAGGATGATAATGCACCAATCCACACCGCTGGGGTCGTTAAAAACTAGTTTGAAGAGCATGTTAGTGAAGTAGAACGCTTGGATTGGCCTCCACAATCCCTGGATCTTAACATTATCGAGCATCTGTGGTGTCAGTTGGAGCAGCAGGTCAGAAGCCGATTCCCACCGCCGGCGTCTTTGGAGGAACTGGAGAAGGGTTTGCTCGAAGAATGGCTCAGGATTCCTCTAGCCACTGTCCAAAAGCTGTATGAATCAATTCCCCGACGCATTGCAGCTGTTGTTGCCGCTAAAGGAGGACCAACTCCACATTAAGAATAAAAACCGCCATTTATCAAGGTGTTCATATTATTTTGTCTAACCCCTGTATATATAAAACTTCGAACTTGGATGTTGACTTTTATAAGGGAAGAAATATACAGCGCCATATTTATTGCCCACTATACAGTAATTTCGACTTTCAACGAAGACGTTTAAGAAAGAGAAAAATTACGACATAAATTTTAACAGTTCTCCCAAAGATACAATAAAGAAAATGTGGTAACCAAACAAAAGCAGTGCCTACGCATACGTCAGATCATGCTCACGACGCTCGGGTCTGTAAGCTCAGCGGATAAAACACCGTTTCCCCCCAACTGAAATGAAGACAGTGAAGTCGGGGTTCGAATCCCGATGACGCTGGTAATTATTATAATAATACAGGAATTAAAGCAACAGACCGCGTTAGTTTGGCCTGAACGGAGTGCCAGTTTGTGGCCCTCCTTACTGATCATCATACCCTCATGATTTAAATCCTATAAAACAATTATCTCGTGTCATTTATTTGTAATGAAACTGTGATTGTTTTGGCATTTATAATTTCTGTTAAAATTAAACAATATATAAGAACGGGTTAATTATACAATTGTTACTAAAATTTTGAACGTCCTTTAATAAAATCTATTAACCCATTAGTGCCCAGCGTCACTTTACTGATTTTGTTCTGGCTAACGCCAGACAATTTTATTCAGTCTCCGAAAAGACTTCTGGGCACTAATGGGTTAAGATTTACGAGCAGAAATACTTACAATTTAGTTGATAATATTGAATTTCTTAGGCTATAAAAACAATTCGGTCAATTGCCTATTTATTAGAACGGTTGCGAACATTCATTAGAATATTATCAACAAACTTTAATTATTCTTAACATAATTATTAAGGAAAGTGCAACAGGTTTTCCTATTTTTATACACGAACTTGACACTTGGGGTGGAGAACCTGAACATCGTTCTCTTTCTATATGAAAAAGTGGGTATAATAATGTTTTTTTTCAAACTTAAGTTGTTTTAATGCATTTTTGGAGAGACCAAAATAAAGGGGTGGAACCAATGCAAGAATTTTTTTTTTAAATGTATTTTTAACAAAAAAATCTCGTGTATATTTTTTTAGAAATTGTCTTAGTATGGCTGGATCATTGGGGTCTATTTAGAGTCATAACGATCTTTCTGTATGTATCAACAGGTCCTCGTATGAGCTTAATTCAACCTGCGCGAGTAGTAGTGGTAAGGCGGGCAGAGAATCCTTTCTCAGATAACACAACTTGTGATTTTAGCTATTAAAGGGGCTATACCTTGCAAGTGATGGAAATGATTCAAACTGTGAGTCATTTCTAAGCCTTACGACCTTATATATTTAAACGTATAGGTTCAAACAGCCCAAACGCCGATTTTTAATTTACTTAAATTCAGCAGCTAAAGGCGAACCATTATTAAGCTTTGTTTTCCTACCAAATATCAAGGCGAGATACCTCATTTCTGTTGCGCTCTGGAGCCGCTCAGAATGTGGTTAAATATCGTAGTAGGTTGTTTGGTTTCGGATTCTACGTTAAACTGTTAGTTACAGACACTATAATTTTTGTCAAGGCATCACAGAATATCAAAGCTAACACTATACCAGCATTTGACAGCTTGCATACATTAACCATGAAGGTTTAGGGCGTCAGATATCTGTATATTCTTTACAGATATCTGACTTTGACTAGTTCTGGACCTGAATGCAATAAGGTCCAATATAAAATTTCACTAAATGTTAGATATATGTGCATTAAGTGTGCTTAAACATTACAATTCAGTGCGTAAGTTTACATGATGACATTCGTCGATTTTGGAATTTAATGTCAAAGTACACGTTAAAACACGTATACCTAACATTTAGTGGAATTTGGCATTGACACTCATTGCACTCAGATCCAGTTATTTTTTGCAATGTACTCACCCCAAAATATAATGTTTTATATAAATTTAGTAAAGTAGGAAAAAATGTGAAAACACACACACACACACACACACACCTTTGAAATTTAATCTTTGCTTAATCTAATCTAATCTAGCCAGTTATTTAGTCTAAGGTTCTAATCTCAAGACGGCTAGTTTTTTTGTTATATTTGTGCCAGAAATTGACATAAATACAGAATGCTACACACAAAATATTTATTGAAATAATAAACATATATTATAGAATGTATGATATGCACTGATATATAACAAATATGATATATAAATGGCACATGGCATGCCCTACACCAGTGGTACTCATTGCGCGGCTCGCGAGCCAAATGCGCTATATATATTTGGCTCGCGAGCCGCCCAATGAGTACCACTGCCCTATACAGACTAGACCCAGAACTCCTTCCAGCTTAAGTATGCCAGCTGTTTCACAGAAAATAAATTTCTTTATATATATATATATATATATATATATATATATATATATATATATATTACACACACATGAATAAAAGTGCATAAAAAAATCTGGAGAACTCAATGAATAATTCTTTACGAGAAAATGAACCGACCCTTTTTGACCTAATTCAGTATTCCATTAACCCCCAATTCTTTATCTGCATTAAACAGTACCAAGACTTCATTTCAAGCAAAGTGAACATTTGCGAAGTTCAAACTAATGTGAATATAATTGCTTCTGAATACGTTTGTTCATACGTAACGAGATCACATACAATTTAAAGAAATATATATATATATATATATATATATATATATATATATATATATATATATATATATATTTCGCGCGCAGACTTCCATTGCGCGAAGGTCATGCTCGTAGCCACACGAATCCACCTCTAGAATTGGCTTGAAGGAAATATATGCTTTCCTGAACTCTCTATATGACATAACCATGTACACCCGACTCATCTGGAATTATCCTGACTCAGGTGTCTAGGATTCTTTTGAAGATTTCTATTTTCGAATCTCTGGGCAACTAGTTAAAATAATCTTGGACTCCTAACAACAAAGTTATTTTCCTTCAGAGTTGAAGATGTTCCTTGTCTAGCCTTTAGTGTGTGGGTAGTTTGTCTTCCACTGTTTGAAGGATTACAAGCAAAGTTCAGTTTGAGATTGGAACTAGTTTCTATATTATTTTCCATATTATTTCCATATTATTATTTTCTATATGTACATTATGATGTATCTCTCTCCTCTTCTTTCCAGCGAATATAGTTTTAATATACGTAATCTTTCTCAGTAATTTAGTTCTTTGCAGCCACTGATCTTGACTGTGACATTTCTCTGAATTTCCTTTACAACTGATCGATAATTTTTTTTTTCATGGGGACGTTAATTAAGACTGAACAGTATTCAAGTTTTGGAGAATAACCCCAACCAGAATTCGAATCGAGTACCCCTGACTAGTTGTTTCGGAGACTGACCACAAGCGACTCTTATAAGTCGGGGTTATACATATAAAACCAATTAGCGAGCATTCAATAAAATGCGGTTTTTATTGTTACAAATCGTGATCAGATCATAAATGACGCCCATCCTCGAAGAATAAAGAGTAAAGGAGAAAGAAAAAAGACTTAAGAATAAATTGAAAAAAAGAATCAGACCTATTTCGAGTTTATACTCATCGCTAAAACGGGAAATTCTTTCGGCGAATGAGCAAAACAGATCTTTGAATTGATACAAAATTTTATCACGAATCAAAATGTCAGAATTCAAATAAATCTTTGTAAAAAATCAGGTTTACCAATGATAAATCTCAACTTTAAGATAAGGTAAAAATAAAGAATTGCATAGCGTATGATTGTCCATAAAGTGTACAAAAAATGGTCATGAAGAGTGATTATGACTACCTACGAAAGATATAGTTTTGGTAAAAAAAAAAAAAAAAAAAAAAAAAAAAAACGCCTGGGAATGTATATATTTCTAAAAAAAATCCTAAAAAATTATTAATTAGTAAATAATTTTAAAAAATTGTTATTAATATCACCTGCAATGAATGAAATACCAAAGGGAAAACAAAATATTACCTTCTGGGCGAACTTTTTCCCCGAAACTGTACATGTACACATTTTTAATGTGTACAAAACCCGAAATGGAAGACCATCAATATCGTGAACTCCACAAAAATGTAACTGTAAAAATCGAAACTATTTTACTTATTTTCTGTTGTAAATTCAATAAAATCGTTTGTGTCACAAAACATATTTTGAATGACACAAAACTTATTTCTCTATTTTTATAAGCACCCTGTATATATATATATATATATATATATATATATATATATATATATATATATATATATACAGGGTGTCCCATAAGTCCTGCTTTTCTTCACGAGTGTAAAAGGCCTCCGGCTTTTCTTCACGAGCGTAAAAGGCCTCCGGCTTTTCTTCAAGAGCGTAAAAGGCCTCCGGCTTTTCTTCAAGAGCGTAAAAGGCTTCCGGCTTTTCTTCAAGAGCGTAAAAGGCTTCCGGCTTTTCTTCACGAGTGTAAAAGGCCTCCGGTTTTTCTTCACGAGTGTAAAAGGCCTTCGGCTTTTCTTCACGAGTGTAAAAGGCCTTCGGCTTTTCTTCACGAGTGTAAAAGGCCTCCGGTTTTTCCTCACGAGTGTAAAAGGCCTCCGGCTTTTCTTCACGAGTGTAAAAAGCCTCCGGCTTTTCCTCACGAGTGAAACTCACTTCCATATTAGCCAATGCGTGTTATTCTACCCGCGACAAAAAAAATGGTCTCAAAACAAGACATCAATTTGAACATTTGTTTTAATTCTAATGTATTATTTTTGTAAATTTAATTTAAAATAAATTAACTATGAGACAGGATTTATGGGACACCCTATATATATGATCACGACGTGAATGAACATGTTCAAAAAATGTATGTACAGAAAGATGAAAAAACGTAAGTGGAAGCGGGAAATCCGCGTTTACTCTCAAAGAACAACAAAAATGGAGGAGCTACTGACTGACTGACACTGACTTACTCAATGCCTGACTGACTGACTTACTCAATGCCTGACTGACTGACTGACTTACTCAATGCCTGACTGACTGACTGACTTACTCAATGCATGTCAATGAAATGGAAGCACCGCGTCGCTTGAAAGTATCTAAAAAAGAAATCTATTTCGCGCGCAAACAGATTCATTTGTATAGCTATTTGGGGGGCACCCTTCGACAACAAAGTAGTCGTACAAAAGGAGAAAACCAAATACGCGTCTTCCTTCTTTAGAGTAAGGGACGCTTCTTCTCAAAAACACAATACAACACGGAACAAAAGCCACATTGAAAAGGTACATCAATGACGTTTTGTTTATTTCTTTCTGCGAGTGAATGTTTCCCCGTATCTATTCGTACGCCGATTTGTTCTCATTTATTTCTGTCTTTCCGTAATGAATATATTTAATTGATGATAAACTTAACAACAATATTTTAAATTGAGAAAATTAGTAAGTGTTGTCATTACGGAGGTCTTTTATAGAACGAGATTATTATCCCATCTTATTATTTGAGTTATTTTTTCTTCTGCCAGTAAGGTTTTTTTTCATTTCAATTTCCGTTAATACTATACCACATCGTAATGCAACCCAAAAAAAATTTGTTTTTACTTATTGTTCAGTAGAGAGTTGCTCTATTTTCAAAATCCGTTTCATGATCGACCAGCGCTCGCCCTCTTTCTGTATCCTTCTTCCAAGATCAAACCTCAAAGAAAAAAGTTACTATTCGCTCTCAATCTGTCCTCGAAACCTGCCACAAGTGGCGGGTCAGGAACGTGTTTTACAAATTTATCGCCTTAAGTTTTGAAGATATTGTAGCTTCTTGGGAAAGATGATTGTGAAAAGTTTGTGGCCTCGAGTTCTGAAGAAGTTTCTATCTTTGTCGTCCAAATACCTCGTTCTTCTGTCTACTTGCGTCGTCCAAATACTTCGCTCTTCTCTCTTCATCATCCAAATACCTCGCTCTTCTGGTTCTGGATGCAGTACATTCTCCCCTACCTAGCAGTTCAGTATATTTACGTTTTTGTATTTTCCATACACACACCATTGCATATAAAATACTACTTTCCATCTTCCTATGATGAACTCCTTTTCCTAGTAATATTTTTTTAAAGGACATTCAACTATTCGTTTTGAGTGACTGGGTACACGAGATAACTAAGTGTACGCATGGCGTTAATGTTGTATACAAGTTTTCCTTTCATTATACTTCTTTCTAACAGAAATGGATGTCGAAAGAAGAAAACTCTCACCTGTCCCATACTTTACTATAACTATTTTCACTCCAGTATGAGTATTTTTTAAACTTTAAAAAATGTAAGCATGGCACAGAAACCTATATTCATCCAGAACCAAATTTCCTCGCACTTCCTTACCATCTTTTTCTCTGACCAAATTTCCGTTTTTTTCGGGCAAACCTAGAGTGGATCTTAGAACATCTGTTAGTCTGTAATGTCCTTAATTCGGTAGTTCTGTAGTTCGTAGGATTTTAAAATGTGAACGGCTTTATTTCATCAGAATTTTCTTCCTGAAGTGAACATGTTACGGTGTTTTTTTAGATTATTTCAGAAATGAGAATTTTGGACAGGCTTTTCCACGAGTTTAAAATTTAACTGCAATTATTTTATTCCTTTGATGGGCCAATTAAGTTAATGCAAAACCTTTAAGAATACCCAAATTTTGTCAGACATGGTAGAAACTAATGAATATATTAACGAATTTTTAAATTAAATTATATATATATATATATATATATATATATATGTGTGTGTGTGTGTGTGCGCGCGCGCGCGCGCGCGTTATTGTTATTCAAACAGTTCTCTACACACGATTTGGTTAAGCAAGATTATATGTATATATACACCACACACACGGTGGTGTAGTGGTTAGCGTCGCTGACTACGAATCCATCGGCCCGGGTTCGAGACCCGACGGCAGCCGGCGCGCAGCAAAACCCAGCTGTTCATCCTTCCACACAATAAAGAAAGTGGTTGGTAGATAAATGGGTACCCTAGGTGGCCTAGTGGTTAAGACGCTGGGCTGCCGATGGGGCGTGGTTCGGATTCCACGTTAAATTGGTCTAAGGTGGAGTGAAAAGCTTGACCTTCGTCAGAATGAACAATTCGGCGGAAGCTAACTAAAGGTTATATATATATATATATATTAGTAACCTTAATTTTGCCGCCGCCCGAATTGTTCATTCTGATGAGGGTCAAGATCGTTGGCCCACCTTAGACCTACGGCTTAACGTGAAATCCGAGCCCGACTCCACAACGGGCGGTCAGAAATTACAGTCCTTACCTGGACTCGATCTCACGACCTCCTGATCAGTAGCCCATCGTCTTAACCACTAGACCTACCCAGGTTACTCCATTTATCTACCAACCAATTTTTATGTCTGGAAGGATAAACAGCTGGGTGAACTGAAAGTTGCCTGCCATCGTCAGAAATCGAACCCAGGGCCGGTGGATTCGCAGTCAGCGATGCTAACCACTACACCACCGAGGCGCATATTATACATATAATCAAGATCAAATTTAACTAACGTAACAGAGGAAGCACTTAATAACCAATGAAGTCACTAGCCACAAAACCCGAATCAGGCGAGTTTGTCTAAAACAATTCGTCTAAAATACAATTTGTCTAAATCAATTTGTCTAAAACAATTTGTCTAAAATAGTTTGTCTAAAATCAATTTGTCTAATAACAATTTGTCTAAAATACAATTTGTCTAAAAATAATTTGTCTAAAATACAATTTGTCTAAAGTCTAAACAAACAATTTAATATAATATGGCATACAAATTGTTGCCTGATGTACAATGCTATTTATTACTTGCCACGTCCCATCTTAAAAGGTTACCTCTTGTGCGGAATAGTACATCGAAATCAGTTATCCCGGAACCCATAACCCGGTTAGGTTAGGTTAGGTTAGGTATATTATGAAATAAAATCAACCCATTTTCAATCTTTTCATCCTCACTCCAAATTTATCAAGCAGACAAATGCACTTCTAGTTATCTTCAGTTATTAGTCAAATTGTATTTTAGACAAATTATTTTTAGACAAACTATTTTAGACAAACTATTTCGATGTACTATTCCGCACAAGAGGTAACCTTTTAAGATGGGGCGTGGCAAGTAATAAATAGCATTGTACATCAGGCAACAATTTGTATGCCATATTATATTAAATTGTTTGTTTAGACAAATTGTATTTTAGACAAATTATTTTTAGACAAACTATTTTAGACAAACTATTTCGATGTACTATTCCGCACAAGAGGTAACCAATTTGTATGCCATATTATATTAAATTGTTTGTTTAGACAAATTGTATTTTAGACAAATTATTTTTAGACAAATTGTATTTTAGACGAATTGTTTTAGACAAATTCTCCTAGACGCCACAAAACCACAGACTCCGTGCCGGGATCCGAACTCAAGGTATTCAGGTCTCCAATTAGGCACCGTATTCATCGGGCTTCCCGGTTCTTTCATTGATGCTCATATAACAAAAGCGTACACCAACGTAGCTGTACTTAGCTATCCTTTATATGTTACCAACTTTATTAAAGGAAATGTACAGCATAAAGGACGCCGTAATCCTCCTTTTTTTTTCCTTTATTGGGATTAACTATTATAACTATTACCAATTTCCAGTACGTGTGTAAATAAGTAAGTTTATTTTGTTAAAAAAAAGGGTCTAAATATATTAACTCGATAAAATAAAAATCTGTGAATGAATATTTACATTTTTTTTTTTTTTTTTAACGAAATCCGGACTCTGCAGCATCCCGCCTCATATATATTAGTGGTGGACCAGATATCCGCATCCGCATCATTTTTAACATCCGCATCCGCACTTCTGTGCGGATGTTATGCGGATATTACCTCTAGTAAATTATGCAATTTACAATTAAATTAGCTTATAAAGTAGCTTATAAGGCCCAGTCATGCACATTGCATGTAAAGTATTAATTATTAATGAACAAACAAATATATAAAGCTCAAAACTAAATACCTGGTAACGCAGAAAATTGAATGAAACTTGTTTCATTGAATTTTCTGTGGCTGAAACTCTTGAGAAAGTTATTATTTTTATCATAATGAAAACATTAATATTAATTTTAATTCTTATGCATTGCCTACCATAATAGTAATATCAAGAAATTTAAAAAATTATGTCATATATTCATAATTATATTATATTGATAGATTAACTAAATATCCGCATCCGCATCCGCGGATATTGAAATTAAAAATCCGCATCCGCAGATGTTGAAAAGAGAGAGAGAGAGAGAGAGAGAGAGAGAGAGAGAGAGACGTACTTAGCATTTTTCCGCCCTTAGGCAGGGATTAAAGGCCTCATAGTCGTGCTATTTAATATCGCTAGTTTGGTATTACAGGCTGCTGTTTTATTTTATTAAGATTATTTGTGAATCCACTTAATTCGTTAGTACTTATAACTTGTTAGTTTCTATTTTTGTTTCTTTGCCTTATTTACGTTGAAATACGACAAAATTTGCCACCCTTCCATAATTTGACGCCCGAGGCAGGTGCCTACTCTGCTATACGTAAACCGCCTATGTATATATGCAGTATATCTAAAACCATCGCCAAGTATAAAAAGGGCGTACTAACGAGGCTTCCATACGTGGCTCATGATGAATGGAAGCAAGGATGCAATCCAACACTCCACTGAAGAATCATATTCATAATCATTTCCTCGCTTTTGTCGTTAGCTTGCATTCCACACACTCCTGACTTTACAGGTTCGAGTGCATGATTCATCAGGAGCAAGATGCACCTCAAGTTTGTTTCCTTTTGAGGCAACCCCAATGGTCTCATTCCAAACACAATTACATTCACATTACTTAAGGCTTGCCTTACACAAACTGAATGAACCAAATTCTCTGCCATTTCAAATCTTCCGTTTATTCATGTTTTTAGTACACACACACACACACACACACACACACACACACACACATATATATATATATATATATTATTGCTGTACCTTTAGACTTGTTTGCTTACTAAAATTCAAAGTGAAATGTCCTGCTGCTACAGCAGAACACTAATGAAACAGTATTCTTTGACTTGCGACCAATCTGCAGATTGAGATCTCGGAGGTAAGGTCTGTGAAGGCATTGAAATAACTGTTGTTTCAGTCTCTGATACAGATTCAAACGATACAATTACCGAGGAAATGAATAAATTAATTAGGTTAATTCCGATTCGGGTCTTGTTAAAGTATTACTGCAACTGCATTTACTGTGTATCTTGCATGCATGCTCTCTCTCTCTCTCTCTCTCTCTCTCTCTCTCTCTCTCTCTCTCTCTCTCTCTCTCTCTCTCTCTCTCTCTCTCTCTCAAAAATAAATATAACACAAGTAGGAACAGTTATTATACGAGATCCCCAACTAAATTGTTGCTCTCAAAATATTAAAAATGCCAAATGCATACTTTCGCGAAAGTACAGTGTAGCTATCTTTGATACAATAAAGCCATAATAAGTCTGGGCGTCTCTTCCGAGACCGAATAAAATAGTCTGACGTCCGTCAGCTAGAACAAAATCTGTAAAAGGTCACTGTGACCTACAGAGCTAAGATAATATACTCGTAATATACTCATAATATATTCGATATAATAATATACTCAAACAATATACGCGTAAGTACAAAATTTAATCCAAAATGTGTGAAAACGAGTAATATAATACTATAAGAGGATACAAAGCATGTATTGTTATTTTGAATTCTAAAACATTTACGAAGATAAATTGAAATATTTTTCACGGAATCAGGCTGTGGCTGTCACATACGTGGGAAACACGCGACAATTACACTAGAGAAATAGCCCACCTCATAAGGCAACGAACTAACAACCCCAAACATAATACACAAAACCACACACAGAAGCCATAAAACAGCAAATACAACAACACTAAACCACTCCACTGATACATCCAGGCTATACAAGACTATAAACAGCATTACCCACTCTAACAGCGGCATTCACACCTCACACGCGGCTATCTGTCGCAGCCAAAATAATATCCCAACATATACACAAGCTAACATTCTAGTTAATCACTACGCAAAGATAAGTCACTTAAACAGAGACAACAACCAGAAACACACAGACAGACAAACAGCCAGACACAAGAAAAACCTACAGACTCGACACGACCATTACACCCTTCAATACAGACCAGACCACGAAGATCTGTGGTCTTAATCAAACACATTAAGAATTCGAAGGCTACTGGGCCAAACAACATGTCTAACATACACCTTAAACACGTGGGCCCACAGGGAATACTAGCTCTCACAAACATCAGCACATATTCATACCAACACTGTATTATTCCTGACATATGGAAACAAGGTAAAATTATTACACTACTCAAACCAGACAAAAATCCAACAGAACAAGCTTCCAATATACCCATTACTTTACTATGCAGACCTTCCAAAGTAACAGAAAGACTCATCTTACAAATCACCAACCCACACATAGCACTATCGCCTACTCAACATGGATTCAGCCCTCACCACTCAACCACGACATTACTCACTAACCTCACGCAACACATCATGGATGGCATCAACTCCAGACGACCAGCTCGACGTACACTATTAGCAACAATAAACATTAGTAAAGCATTTGATGCTATCCCACGCTTCCCTCTCAAACAAAATTCTCAACACAAACATGCACAATAACACCAAAAGGTGGCTGCGCAAATATCTTTCGGAAAGATACTCACATGTCACATTTAATGGTAAGTCATCCAAAAACAAGCTTTTTCCGAACGGTCTCTCTCACGGCTCTGCTCTCTCACCAACACTGTTCAACTTATACATGCATGACATTCCAACACCCATAGATAACAAGCTTACCTTATCATCATATGCAGATGACATCACTCTAACATCCACCCACAACAACATCGACACTGCTACAAATAACCTACAAACATACATAAACAGTATACAAGACTGGCTCACACAATAGACTCAAAGTAGCGCCCAGAAAATCAACCATCACCTTGCTAACAAGCAACACAAAAGAACACCAGATAATCCACAGATTACACTAAACAACAACAACATTCCACACACTCACAGGACCAAAATACTTGGGGTCACATACAAACGCATCATTATCTTTTGCAAACCACATTCGGGACATTAAAAACAAATGTACGTCAAGACTAACACGATTAAGGAACTAACAGGCACAAACTTTGGACACCAGCAGGAAACATCATCACTCATATACAAACAATATATTCGCTCAGTTATGGACTATGCTAGCCCATGCTGGGCACCCATTATCTCAAACACACACATAAACACCTTACAGACAATACAAAACAACACACTTCGTATCATTACAGGATGTACTCAAACCAATAGAACACCTGCACAGAGAAACAAAAATACTGAAAATTAATGAACATTTAAACATGAGGGGAGCACAGTTCATGGCAGCAGCGACAACTAACCCACAACACCCTTGCCACTACATGTACAATCATGCACCAACACCTCGCACCATTAAAGTAACACCAGAGAGACATTATAACCAAATACTCCATTCCATACCACGCCCCACAGACATCACACAGTACAGAAAACACATACACACACACCTAACCCACAAAGCACTGACACGACTCGGTCCGAATGCGGTCCTAGGTGCGAAACCGCCACCATTGACAGGTCAGAGATCAGCCTGAGCAGATCGGATCGAGTTAACTTAGCACGATTCCGATGTGGACATCACCCCAACTTATGGACAAATAAACACAGACTAGACAACTCCACAGACGACACCTGCCACCTGTGCCAGGACACACACAAACAATTGAAACACGTTATGACAGACTGTACCAGTGTACCACCCTAGCACAAACAATGAACACAACACATCATCACTGGTGCGCTGAACTTCTGGTCCACTCCGGAAAGGGCAATCGGTTACCTGCGTGCCGTTGGCTTGCTCGATCAGGGTGGGCTGATCGGCTAACCAACAACAACACAAGCGGACAATATTATCTATATTTATTGATTGAAAAAAGGTTCCCAGAAAAGTATAAATAATTACTGGATATGTAGCTTCAACTCACAAATTTCTCTTGATGCATTGCGCTAATAACAACTAATATACCCAGCACTATTGCAGTTGGGTACTTTAACCCAACAAATCCAATTACATTAAAACAAAAAACTTAAAGGACAAATAAAACAAAAAATTCATTCTGTGGGATAATTGAATGCCCGGTTAGGTTAACTGTGCCTTGACAATTGGTTAGGTTGTGGTGATATTTTCGCAAAAACTCACGAAAATATCACAACTTAACCTAACCAATTGTGAAGGGCATACAGTTGACCTAACCGGGCATCAATTATCCCATAGAGTGAATTGTTTGTTTTATTTGTCTCTTAAATTTTTGTTTTAATGTAATTGAATTTGTTGGTTGGGGGTACCAACTGCAATAGTACCATATACCTATACAAGGCTGAAAGTGAACTATAGTAATGACACTGAAATTCATCCGCGTAAGTGAGCATAGTTGTTAAAATAATTAGTTATTCTCTCTCTCTGGAGTGAAGGAAACCCTATAAGCAGATCTATAATGAAGAGATTAATGAATAAATTTGGAGGTATGGAAATGCGTCAGGCAGTTTGAAGCATTTTTCATTTTTAGGGTGGGGAGTTAACTTCGTTTGTAACATCCAAAATCATACGAAGGAGGGGACCTTCAGCTTTACGTGGAATCCGAACCACGGGTAACTACATCATCTGAACGAAGAGGACGGCCGCTATTCAACAGCTGATCAGACGCAACGTCGCTTCGCTGTTTTGAAGGGAAGCGGTGCGTGTTACGTGGTCCTTGAAAAGCCGTGTTTGGTCGAAAAAGCTATCTTGTACTGTAAATTCGATGATAGCCTAGCCTAGACTACATGAAAAAAAACTTGAAAGTTCCGTGAAAATAATGAAGCGTAATAGCAGAGCTGGGCAATTGCGGCATATTTTGCGGTACTGCCGCAAACCGCAACCCGGTACCGCATAACGCAGTACCGCAAAGGATCGCTGAAAATACCGCAGTACCGCTACCGCATTCAAATTTCCGCGTACCGGTTTGGTACCGGTTTGGTAGTACCGCAGTACCGCAAAATATGCCGCAATTGCCCAGCTCTGCGTAATAGTACGTCAAAGCTTTGTAACGTATGAACTGGGCTACGTCGTGCCATGTTGTAACACCATTTCCCGTCGATCATCAAAGTTAAGCGTCTGAAGCAGTTGGATGGGAGACCGTCCTCCGCGCCCAGAGACTATTCTCGTTATAGCGACCGGTGGTTCGGATTTTAAGTAAAGCTGTAGGTCCGTTCCTTCATATGACCTTAGATGTTGTGAAGGAGGTTAATCAACCCATATATATATATATATATATATATATATATATATATATATATATATATATATAATATATATTATATATACATACATATATATATATACATATATATGTATACATATATATATAATATATATATTATATATATATATATATATATATATATATATTAAACAAAACAGTTTTTTTGGAAACCCTGTACTTTAAAAGAGTAGCAAACACTTTTCAAGACCTTCCAAACACATCTTTATCTCCATAATGAAATGAGTTATAAATGACCAAGTTTAAAATTTCATTATAATTTACAGAATAATGTAAAAAAAAAAAAAATAGAAGGGCGTTGATGTCGAAATGGGAAATTACTTTTGCATTTTCCTAAAAGTTATACAGTTCGTTGATGGCACTATCTTTCGTTTATTTACAAACTTTGTGGTCATGTAAGGAGAGAGAGAGAGAGAGAGAGAGAGAGAGAAGAGAGAGAGAGAGAGAGAGAGAGAGAGAGAGAGAGAGAGAGAATATTTTGGAAAAACATTACAGAAACGAAATTGTTGTAGCAAATCAATTAACAAAGTTAATTATATTTCCTTATTTGTAACTGCCAAAAAAAAAAAATGTAACGAAAACAAACCAAAGCGAAAAAGTCCTCCAAAAATATTGAGATTGATGTAATAATAATTACATCACTTTTTCACGCTTATAATTTTTTTTACTAATATATATATATATATATATAAGGCACTAAGGTGGTGTAGTGGTAGAGTCGCTGACTAAGAATCCATCGGCCCCTGGATCGAGACCCGGTGACGGCAGGCGGCGTGCAGCAAAAACCCAGCTGTTCATACTTACACACAATAAAGGAATTGGTTGGTAGATAAATGGGTACCCTGGGTAACCTAGTGGTTAAAGACGTTAGTCTGCTGGTAGGGGGTGGTTCGGATTCCGTGTTAAATCGTTGGTCTAAGGTGGAGTGACAAGCTTGACCTTCGTCAAAATGAACAATTCGGCAGAAGTAAAACCAAGGTTAACCAAGGTTATATATACACACTGTCCTCAAATGAGTGGCCACCTTTTTCCTTCTTTACCCTAACGACAAAACCATAATTTGAAGGATAACTAAATGAAAGAAAAATCATATTAAATCTTTTATATCGTCCTTAAGATCAGAGGCAGTTTATTTAAATTGGATGAGTAATCTTTTTACAAATTCAACTTCAACAGCAGTTGTTAGAAAACAAAGATGACAATGCGAAAGTAGAAAAAATTGCTAAATTTGTGTCACTGAATAATCAAATAACAAAATTTATGGTCAACTATGGGATAATTAATTAGTTTTTAATTGATAATTATTTAGTTTTGCAAAAATTGGTCGTTGCGAATGAACAGGCAGTTGTTACATAAATTTCTTATGTTCTTGTGGTTCGGAACCCACGTAAAATTGTAGGTCCCCTCCGCCACCACGGAGGACATACACAATTACGAACACAGTTAGGTAGACCAGCCATGAGTGGATCCTAGGGTCTTTGTTGGTCTGAAACATTATAACATTATAACACTTGTCGATTCAGGGTTAGGCTAGTTGGTGCATTGTTATAGGTTGTAGAAAGCTACGCTAGGCAGGCTAATAAGTGAAGTAGCCTAGGCGTACATTACTATGGCGATATCTAGAGCAAGATCTTGCTTCAAATTGAAAGGTACAGCGAAAATTGAGGTTTTTCAGCAAGACGGCGCTCCAGTTCATCGGTACCAGCACCCTATTGCATACATGCAAGATCAGTGTCCCGATTTCATCGCGACAGAAGATTAGCCACCAAATAGTCCGGATTTAAATCCAGTTGACTTTCATGTGGGGACGTTTAGCTGACAAAATTTACAAACTTTCAAAATGCAACTACGAGAGTGCATTTTAATAGTATGGAATGAGCTCGATCAAAGACCCATTTCTGCAGCAGTTCTCCAGTGGCGCCAAGGCTACAAAAATTGGTCATTCATAATAATGGAAGATATACTGAACACTTGTTGCGTTTATGTTTTATTCATTTTATTTTTGGTTATTGTAAAATTCTTTAGTATTCAGCTAAAACGCTCTTTCTGTTCAATTTACTTTTCCTTGAAACTGTGGTTCTGTTGGCCCGGTGAAAACGGGTAGTCACTTTCTGGGGGCAGTATTTTATAATATATATATACACACACGAGGAGTGATCAAACAGTATCGATAATTTTATTGCTACGGACAAATGAATGCAAATAAGAAATAACCGTTTACATATGAGAGTCTTCCTGCCCTCTGACGTCTGCAGTCTGAAGCAAAATCTGCTACCATGAGTCAGTAGTTGGTTGGAGCGCTTAAAAGGAGGGTGTGTTTTTGCAGTACGTATAAATCTCTGAAATGGAACAAACCCGCGTTCGAAGACGAACGAAATGATTAAAATAGCTTTTGGAAATGATGCTCTCAGTGTAGCTAACATTTACAAATGGCACAAAAAGTTTAAAAATGGAGAAACATTTGCTCCTACCAGAAATTGAATCTGTTGGACATTTTCATCCATACGAGAAGTGGAAGGGCGGCCACTGCGTTCCTTGTCTTCAAGCGATGTTTCTCCATTTTTAAACTTTTTGTGCCATTTGTAAACGTTAGCTACACTGAGAGCATCATTTCCAAAAGCTGTTTTAATCATTTCGTTCGTCTCCGAACGCGCGTTGTTCCATTTCAGAGATTTATACGTACTGCAAAAACACACCCTCCTTTTAAGCGCTCCAACCAACTACTGACTCATGGTAGTTGAAAAAAACATTTTGTAACCTTCCTTCTGGGGGTAAAAAGAAAAAAATGGTGTCAATAATCCAGCAGGGTTGAAGCACCTTAAACAGAAAAAACAAACAAACATGGTAGTTGATTTTGCTTCAGACTGCAGACGCCAGAGGGCAGGAAGACTCACATATGTAAATGATTATTTCTTATTTGCATTCATTTGTCCGTAGCAATAAAATTATCAATACTTTTTTATCACTCCTCGTATATAAGAAGTATTTGTGTATATTACACAAATGCAAGAGTATCGAATACACAACACAACATTACGAATGATCGAAAATTCATCATCAGGTAGACTAAAGTAGCAGAAAATTGCTGGAGGGAACGGGTGCAAACTAATTTCATACCAGATTACCTCGCATTAAACAACGAGTGAAAATCTCGGCCTTAAATAATATTTATTTTTAAAAGAATTGCTATTTCGAAACAAAAGTTGAAATTTACTAATATATATGTATAATACCTACCCCTAATAAATATATATAATCGCTACCAGGATTCGAAACCGGGACCTCTCTGATTACGAGTCGCAGGTTCGAATTCTATTTGGGATTATAATTATTACATTATACAAAATAAGACGTGCTCATGAATGAGATATATTGTGGGTGTGGATATGTTTCGTATGCGCGCGCATATCTGTAATGTGTCTAAGAATGCAAAAGACGAGTCATTTCACAATTTACAATGAATGTGAAATGAATGACATTTTGAAATTTAGAGACGCGATATCAGATGAACTCGACTGCAAAAACCGTAACGTGAGCATTATCGCTCTTGAGGAATGATTAAAGTAAGATTAATTAATTGATTTACTGAAGTGGATCACAGGTCACGTCTGCAGGGTTGAGTTGAGCATTTTACGAATATTGTCAAAAATGAAACCATTATAATAACAGAAGTACATTCAAAATAAAATTTTCTTAATATAATGTAGAATTTATAAAACTTGTTTTTGAGGGTGCATTCAAGGGGAAGTTTTTTTTCTTTTGAGTATCAAAACTTCTTTTAATGATACACAACTTCTTTTGGTAGAAGATATGGTCTTTCAAACTTAATTTTAAGTAAATTGAGAAAATGGAAGATAATATTTCCACTTAAAGTTGTGGAAAGTTTATTTCTCTGTGTAAAATAGAATTAGCAGAAAAGACTAGATTTAATAAAAGTAAGATGATAAACTTGGCCGAGGTTCTTGTTTAGGAGAGAAAATAGAGGATTTTTATACATAAAGGAAGGGGCCAAGGGCGAACGCCCGCAAAAATGCTCTCCCACTCGAGAGAAAGGGATGGAGAGAGCCGAAATAAAGGTCTTCGAAGCTTCGAAGTCTTCGAGGAGGGTCCTCCATCCAACGACTGACCAGACCAGATGTCGCTAACTTCGCTGATCAATGGGAAGCGGTGTTACGACATTGGCCTCGACGTAGCCCCGTTATTTGAAGGAAAGTAGTAGTATGTAATCTGCAGGGGTGCACGTCCATTGTTTTGCAGTGCTCAGGATATCCCTTAATTCACAAGTTAGGGGCGTTCCAACTCTCCATTCATGGACACGCAGGAACCTTTTGACAGACAAAGCTATTGACCCACAGCCCAGATCCTCGATACGTCCATAAATTCTTCTCGAACGCAAAATGTTTCAACGAAAGTGGTTGAACCTGCGCAAACCTAACCTACCTAAACCTGACCTAACTTAACCTAACCTAGAGTAACATAACCGGAAATAATCTAATCTAACTGTTGCATACCTAACTTTCATTTACGAACACAACTGATAAGAATTTCACAGAAGCTAAAAACAGAATAAAATCTTAGTCGACATTTTCAGTTTGTTTTGTCGTTTAAGAGTTTAATATTCTCTGTATGAACACTCTTTCCTTCCATTTGACGCTTCTTAAGATTACAGTCTGAGCGACAGTTTACATTAAATAAGCCTAAAATAATAAATGCCCTAGAGCCCGAAAATCCGACAGATTTAAGAGAACGCATTATTTCCATAAGTACGTGAGAAACTCCGAAGTGCTGTTGTCCGGAGATGCTTCTGATACTGTCCGGAAATTATATACAAGAAGAAGACACGTTGCAAAAAAATAAATTATATAAAATAAATTAAAATAAATTGCTTAAAAATGTCGTACAGTAAAATTCTGCGAGGTGGCAATGACTTTCCATTCACGTTATATTAATAATTTCGCTGAAATTTTTACTTAAGTTTACCCCCTCTTTAACTTTAAGTATAAACTTTTAATTAATATATTTGAGAAAAAGAGGAATAATTCGGTCACTCTGAATCGCTTTTAGCAGGAAAAGAATTTTTGGAGTTGATATTAAGATACGTTTTTTATGTATCGTTGATTCAAAGTGAAACACACACTACAACGGTTACACACTTCATACGACAAATAGGCCCCATAAAACGGGTATATAACGGATTTATAGCGGATATACTGTATATTAATTGGTATATAACGAATCTGTAACGGTATACGTATAACAAGTACATATTGGATGTATAAGGGACGTATAATAGGCATATACGAATGTATAATAATAATTAATCAGTCGGCAGGGCCAGAAATTGGCACAGCGATCAGGCCAATTAATTTGGCTCATTGCGTATCAGCATCATCAGAATTCGAACCTCCGACCTGAGTGTCTTCAATTTGCTTATGGGGAAAGGGTGTTACCCAGCCCACTAAGCAACGGACACTGGTTTAATGAATGTACAAAGGATATATGCAACGAACAGACCCTATACATCGGGTGTATAACGGATATACACTATACAGGGTTGTGCATAACCTTCTGCTAGGGCCCGGGGTACAAACCAAAGTAAACAAAGTTACAACAAAATAGTATACCATTTGAAGGCTTCATTCAAAGCGTTCCGGGTATGATTTCAGAAACGTTCAAACAAATCTTTGTCATGTTCTAGTTCTTGAAGGATAGTTTGTGTTGAAGGGGGACCTCTTGAGAATATCAGTAGAACGAGTTCCTGCAGCACCAAATCTTCCACTTTCTCCTTGACAAATGCCCCAAAGTGCTCTGCTATCTTAAGAGCAAGGAACTTCCTGGCCATAGAGCCCGATAAAAAAAATCAATCCCAGAGTCTCTCAGAAGTTGTTGGGTGGCATTCGCACGGTGGCATGGGGTTCTATCATAAATATAAACCACTTCTGAGGTGTTTATTAACATTTTGTGGATCTGAAAGAAATGGAATGACATTTTCTGTAAGAATAGTTTACCGATAATATGTATTACCCCATGCAGCGCCTCCTTCTTTGATCACTAACATAATTTTGACAGCATGCATTGAAGCAAATTCCAGTGCAACGAGGTTTTTTGCAAAGCTGTTGATAATGCTCATAGTCTTCAATATCTTCTAAGGAAAGTGATCACACAGTCATTTTGATAATTTTGCCACCGGACAGTCCAAACGAAGGATTCATCAATTGGTGCCAGGTGCATAAAGTCATCTTCATCCTACAGACGCGGATAATCGCAAAACCGAAGTCGATTTTCAATGCTTGTTGGGGATATCATTGGCTTTGGGAACACATGGAAAGGCTTCAATCCTTGTCTCGTGCGAGATTGTTGAATCGTTGACCGGTCAACAGCCTTCTTTCCCCTCTCCAAGATGATTTTTGAAACTTGTTGCTCTCCTGCGACAGGTTTTCGGGTCTGCTTTTGCCAAATTTTGTAAAGTATGAGTTATGTCCCTTCTTTCATTTGTCAGTCACCCTTCTTTCACTACGATGAAGGTTTTAGATGATCCACTTCCGAGTGATGAAAGTTGCACCCGCTTCCATTGCTTCTCAATAGGCATTTGCTCGAATTCGGTCTACCACACGTTGTTCTTCACTATCTCCAACGCACCAGACATTGTCATTTTCAGTTATTGATCTAAAATCATAATGAGATTATCGAATAAAGCATGTATAACACATCTACTTTGGTATTCCAGAAAAGTTGGCACAACTATAGCAAAAAGTTATAAATAAATCCTTATAAGAGATGTATAAGGAATATATAACGAACGTATAACGGATACATACAACGAATATACCCTATATAACGGAAAATGAAATGGCTTTTATTTTAAAATGAACATTGTCTATGGCCGAAAGGAAATTGTTTCTTGAACATCTCTCTCAGATGCATTTCATTTTGCCAATAAATTCGACCATAAAAGATTTTCAGTCAAAGCTGAAAATACATTTTGCATCGTTCATTGAATTTAAATAAATAATCCTGAAAAAAAAAAAGCGCTGGAAGCTGAAAATAAATATTTCTCTCGACCACTGGAAAAACATCATAAAAGTTTATGGGTTTTTCGGTATACCTTCATTTCCTCTGAGGGTTTTTTTCTTTATATTTATAGGTTTTCCCAGTGTTCTTTTTATTCAGCAGTATTCTCGTATTAAAAGTTGGCTTATTTTCTAGTGCATCTCTAGTTTGACAGTTAACGGTCTTTTTTTTTTTGCTCTTTTAAGAACGTAGATTTACATTTACTTGAAAACATAAAATCGCACTAGAAAATGACAATTTATTGAAGACGAAATCTTTTGACTCTCAAATTGGGGTGTTCTTCAGTTGAAGCAAAGTATAGAATCTGTACTATGCACTCAACTTGAGGAGGGTCCCAGTGTGATGACAAACTTTTTTCTTCCATGCATTTATCATTTACTAACATGTAAGTTATATATATTGTACTTCGTACTATTCCGTGTGTCGGTCTTTCTTCACACGAAAGTCAAGCTGGTGGCACCTCATCTAGGCCTGGCCTGGTCGAGGAGCGGGTTGCTCTTGCAGTTTCCATTGCACATAGCTAGACACTCATATATATATATATTATATATATATATATATATATATATATATATATATATATAAACTTTTGGTTAACCTTTGGTTTTGCTTCTGCCCGAATTGTTCATTCTGACGAAGGTCAAGCTTGTCACGCCACCTTAAACCCACAGCTTAACATGGAATCCGAACACGCTCCACCACGGGTGGTCAGAAATTACAAAGTCCTCGCCTGCACTCGATTTCGCGACCTCCCGATCAGCAGCCTAGCGTCTTAACCACTAAGCTACCCAGGGTACCTATTTATCTACCAACCAATTTTTTGTGTGGAAGGATGAACAGCTGGGGTTTGCTGCGCGTCGCCTGCCGTCACCGGGTCTAGATCTCGGGGCCGATGGATTCGTAGTCAGCGATGCTAACCACTACACCACCGAGGTGCGTATATACAGGGTGTTCCAGAAGTCTAAAACTAGACACTATATTTTTAAAGTGAAACACACACATTTCTAATGTCATTTTTACATATTTCAGGAAAGAAAATACCCTGATGGTTCAGTATACCAATGAAGAAAAGGTGGAACTGGTATTGCTACATGTTTCCAACAAAAGCCAGTGGGTGGCATGTCAGTTATTTCACGAACATGCCTCCCTCTGGCTTTATTCGGAAACATATAGCGATACCAGTTCCACCTTCTCTTGATTGGTATACTGAACCATCAGGTATTTTCTTTCCTGAAATATGTAAAACTGACATTAGAAATGCGTTTGTTTCACTTTAAAAATATAATGTCTATTTTCCCTGTGAGTCCAGACTTCTGGGACACCTGTTTATATATATTAACCCGTTAACCGGCTTGGTTCATGCTCCCTCGTAAATAAAATAAAGAATAAAAGAGAGCTTAATTTTCTAATTTTCTAACAAAAAAGTAATGAAAGTCTTAATTGACTTTCAAGAACAATCGAAATTCGTAAAAAAACTCTTTCAGATTATCCAAGAGCGCTAACTTAGCAAAATACACGTCTCTCTCGCCTCGTACACCAACTTCTCCTTGAAGAGTGCAGCTGTACCAATCTTCTTTATATTTATCATTTCAAAACGTGTTCGCAAATCCATCTTGGAAGGAGAATATCTGTAATTTTTATTCTTTCGTTCCCATCGCGAGAAAGCAATTTGAGCATTTCTTGCCTTATTTATACACGACGTGCCACAATCCAATTCCTTACTCGAGAACTCATAGTCACATGTGCAAAATAAGCTTATCAAAAATACATTGAATGGAAGCGCGCACGAGTAAGCAATTACAGGATTTAATATTAACTGACAAGGTATGTCATGAAGCTTCATTTGAATTGGAAAATTCTGTACTAAGCCTTCTCACTGAAAGCTTCAAGGAAATATAGGAGAAAATGGTTGGAACGTAAGAAGCAACGATTTAAAAAATAAAATATATATATATATATATGATGAATAAACCACGAAGGAAAAGAAACACAAAGGGGTGCTCAAGCGCTTTCGTCTAATGACATCCTCAGGAACAGTGTTCCTGAGGATGTCATTAGACGAAAGCGCTTGAGCACCCCTTTGTGTTCTTTTTCTTCGTGGTTTATTCATCATAAATATTTTTCACGTGTCACTTTCGTGAAATAATTTTTCATATATAATATATATATATATATACACACACACACTCGTATATTGCGCCTCGGTGGTGTAGGGGTCAGCATCGCTGACTACAAATCCGCTGGCCTCGGTCCCGGTTTGATTCCCGGTGAAAGCAGGCGACGCGTAGCAAACCCAGCTGTTCATCCTTCCAGAAAAAATAGGTTCATTCGCCAGAATAAACAATTGGAGCGGAAGCAAAACCAAGGTTAACCAAGGTATTATATGAAACACGAAATGAGATTCATATTTCACAAAAAAATATAAATCCCAAAGAAAAATCCTAGGAAATGGAGGCCCCCCCCCCATAAAAGTAAAACTAAAACAGAAAACAAATTGATGGTATGAAACTAAAAATAATTAATATTTATAAAAGATTAAAAAAATGTCAATTTAAAAGACTTAAAAAACTTTCCGACATTTGAAGATCAAACTAAAAGAAATTCAAAGGGACGGTAAAAGTTCGATTTTTGGATAGAGAGAGAGAGAGAGAGAGAGAGAGAGAGAGAATTTGGAAACGAATCTAGAATCTGGCACTCTTGATACTCGCTGCTTCCAAAGGGAGGAGGAGACGACATGGCGGGGTTTTGGAGTTAGTTGGGATATTGGAAGAGAGAGAGTCAAAAGAAAGGTGGGACGAGAGGCTTTATAAGGATTTTACAAGAAGTTATTAAGGCCAACTCAAAAAAAAAATAAATAAATAAAAGTTTGGAGGAGTAAAGTTCGTTCTAAAAATACAGAGAAAAGTTCGTTGATCGAAAAGTGTATTTACAAGATTAGCAGATAGGAGGAGTTTGGGAAGGGAATCTGACCGTCAGCATTATAGAACACAATGGGCAAGATTTATATATATATATATATATGAGGGATCGCGCGTCTTAAGGTACCTAAGCGACACTACAGGCGAAAACGTGTTTTTGATGGATATCACTATTTTCACCCTTCCTCTATCGCGTGGTTTGGGTTATAATGACCTTACACTAGAAGTATGGTTGAAAACATTATGAAGCGAACTACTTTTTTCACCTCTATCGCCAGCTAAAAGTTCACCCAAAGTTCGACATAATAAGAAAATAAAAAAATTAAAAAATATATATATAAAATATAAAATATGAAAATCTATTCCAAAAACTCATCAACATCTTCATTAGCATACTTAGAACTCTAATTTAGCCAAAAATGAACGTTCTAGCTCAATTAATAACAGAGATACTTTTGCCAGAATATGCTGAACTTTGGAGGCGATTTCTGGCGAATTTTAATTTTGGCGCTTAGGTACCTTAAGACGCGGGACCCCTCATATATATACATATACTGTAGGCGATCTAATAAAAGCGTTCACAAAATATTTAAGGAAGTTATTTTCAGGAACATCTTTTGGATCACCCTGTCTAATAATCTATAATTAATTAGAATGTTTTACCGTAAATCTCTTTTTCAATATTATAAAATCTGATTTTTTAACTTTCTACAACACGAGGAACCCTTATTCCAACCCTTTTAATCATCTGTTTTATGTCATGAAGACTCTCCCCAGAAGGCCTTTGCAAGGGGATTTGAGACACAGAGTAGCAAAAATAGCTACACTAAATATGGCTCTCTACGCATTTGGTCGATGGAAAATTCTATTGACACTATAAAAAGCTAACCTAATCTAACCTGAAAAGCTAATCTAATCTAACTTAATGTAATGCAAATAACTTGTTGATTAAATGTTACGTCGAAAGATGACGTTGCTCAGCTATATATCACTGTTTGCATGCAGGCCTATAGTACAGTACATACAACTTTACATACAGTCGGTTCAAAAAAGTCGCGTCGTGAAACTCCAGGTTCCTTGCTGATAAATACCGAGAAGGAACATTAAATTACGCGACAGGACTTTTTTAACCGACTGTATACGTGAACAGTCACACCATAACAGTAAAACTTCGAATTAATTCCACCGAATTGCTATAAAAACAATATTACATTTTATTTCGATTTCGAAATAAAAACTATTTTAATGCGTTAAATGCGTTACTTTAATGCGTTAAATGCGTTACTTTAATACGTTACTTCAATGCGTTACGTAAACAAAATAGAATTTTATAATGTCGACTTTTGACCTTATGCAAGTATATGAATTTCACATTTCAAATATGCATTTCAGATTTCCAATTAAAATGACGGATCACCTGAAGATCAGGGCCCCCACTTCTTTAGTTAGCCTTATAAGGCTAACTAACAAAATATCACAACCTAACCTAACCTAACCAATCGTTAGGTCAACTGTACGCCCTTGACAACTGGTTAGGTTAGGTCGTGATATTTTCGTTAGTTAGCCTTATAAATCTCACTAAAGAAGGCTGGGGGCCCTGAGATCTTCAGGTGATCCAAAATGACTAACGTAACCTAAAATAAACTTTTTAGTATCGACATTATGCTTTGGACATTGTTCGAGATCGACTTTGTTTCGCTACCCAACAAAAATATAGTTTAAAATGGGCTTGCTTCTTAGGGTGGGGTCGGGTGGTGGCGGGGAGGGTCGGGTGGGGTCGGGTAGGGAGGGGAAATAAACCTTTTGTAATAAAATTTGATTTGTATCATGAATATAGAATAAAAGATCAAATTTAACTCTTTGTTGACAGAATTTTCTGTAGGGTTACGTTATAAATAGGCGCATATGAAAAGGTTAGAAATTTGCAATAGTTGTCTATATACAGTTAAATACTTACTACGTATAGGGTATTTCCTAAATACAAAACTGTCAAATTTTTGTGGGCTCTGTACATTTTCTGGTTTAATTTGGTATCATAAAACACTTGAAAAAGTTTCAGAGCTTGAGGTTAAGTGCAAGTGCTGACTTTAAACATTGAAATTCCTTATTTTTTTCAAGTGTTTTTATGATACCAAAAAACCAGAAAATGTACAGAGGCCATAAAAATTGACACCTTTGTATTTATGAAAATCCTACTGTACATTATGGAAAAACTCATTCCTCAAGAATTTGGGGTGAGAAGGAGAAACGACCAGGATGTAAAATACAGAATGTAGTGAAGAGTCGAAAAAGGCAGAAAGTAAAGTGTAAATCTATTCACACGAGCGTCCTGTGGATGATCGCGCCCGCCCACCTCACATGGCTAAGTTCCACCATACCTGCGGCGTTTCATAGACCATGCGTGGTGACGCTTCCATGCCTTATACTCATATATAAACTAACTCAATTTAAGTACTATGCCTAATTTAAATATTATAACTATAGCTAGTTTAAATAATATAGTTGATCATAGTAATTACAGTGACACGTTTTATTAGTTTGCCTGAAATACAGGCTGTTCATAAAAGATCTGAACGATTTCAATCTTTATTAATGTGATAACACAATAACATACAAAGAAACAAGTTTATCCATGTGACTCCGCACAGCTAAAAGTTTTACAAACATGTTTAATAAACTTCAACATGTGCGCCATTGGTTGGCCGTACAACATCCAATCGATATTCAATTTCTCGCCATGCGCGTTCAAGCATGCCAGCATCGACCATCGCTATTGCATCCCCGATTCTGATTCGTAGTTTATGGATGTTGACAACCTTGGTCTTATACAAAGAAAAACTTTATTAGTTGTTTTATTGCTTGCACATGCTTCCTGCTTTATATCTTATTTAGTATGAAAAATATTAACGAATCAAATCGTTCAGATCTTTTATGAACGCCCTGTACAATCTTTGCAAATGAGATATTTTGAGGATTTAACTCGACAAAATTTATTATTTACCCTTACACTATTTCACCTAAAATCTCCGTAACTACAACTTGAAAATAACATAAAACACAACATATCTAATCTTCGAAAAGGTATACTTTTACAATCTATTAAAAAAGTCTTGTCCTGATACTCCACGTTCTATCCAATATTAATCGGTAACAAACATGGAGTTTTACGGCAGAACGTTTTTAACCAATTGTAGGCCTTCATACATATTACATATAAGCCTCTTGAGAATTGCTGCGAATGAATTCACAGTTGTGTGTATAATTAATTCAGGATTAATTCAAATTTCACAGTAAAAATATTGAATAAATTTGAAGAAAGAATTTTTCAACTCGTTTCATACGTTTAAATTAATCACATTTTAAAATAGAGTTAAATCGCTTTGAAAAATATCTCAAAATGGAGGTGAACGCTTTGAAGTATTAAATCAGTTCATGCAAAAAGGTGAGGTGTCGTCGGAACCCCACTTAACCTCAATTTAAAGCCCCCAGAATCATTTATCTGACCATACACTCTCCGGTTCTCAAGGAAAAATCAACCTGTCCTATTGTTGTGTAAAAACAACAACACACAACTATTTAGGGCATCCTTCGTGAAGGCGCAGGTCATGTGACGGAGAGAATTCACAACTATAAGTGTGATCCGAACCACGTGTAGCTACATCATCCAAACGTCGAGGTCAGTTACCAGAATCCGCCTACTGAACGAACCCAACCTCTCTTACCCTCACTAACCAAACGACTCCGCCTGGCGGCCCCGGGCTGGGCACTTGCGTTTTTTTTTGCGGTACTGCGGTACTGCGGTACTACCGTGTTGGTCGGTACCGCGGAAAGTACCGCGGGAAATTTGAATGCGGTAGCGGTACTGCTGTACTTTCAGCGATCCTTTGCGGTACTGCGTTATGCGGTACCGGTTTGGTAGTGCGGTAGTAGTACCGCAGTACCGCAAAAAAACGCGCAAAAAAACGCAAGTGCCCAGCTCTGTGTAACAGTAACAGACGGTGAAACGAGAAGCGGTGGCGCGACGTGAGAACACATGACATAGTACAGTTAATTAACCCTTTCAGAACGACTAGGACGAGTTGGTACCGTTTCAAATACACGCATTCATAGCTTAATCCTACAAAAAATTCCGCCCTTCAAAAGGGTTAAAAGAGATAGAAATGCTTTCAAGTAAAATGAAACTTAGTCCCAAAATATCATTTCAATTAGTCTCCGTCAGAATCATTTTATATCGTAATAAACTTAATGAAATTACGGAAAATGATAACCTCGGAAAATGTTGCTACGATAAAATGATGACTTTTTGTATATAATAAATAAATAAAAAATTCCTTAAAAAAGTGTATGGTGTAGATTAGATTAAATAGTTTAGTGTTCATGCTATCCTTTATTTTATACTGTTCTCTAGTGCCTAACTGGGTACAAGAGATAAGTGTTCGCATGGTGTGAATGAACTCTGAAGCTATTTTTTTCTATACTTTTTCCTACTTTCGTAGAAATTTTCTTTCACAACTATTTTCTGTCAGTAGTGGCTGGCGGAGGAGGGAGAAAGCCTTGTCTTATTCTATATTTCACTACTATTCCCGCGTGAAGGCTTTACACGTCTATAAGTGTAAACATGGTACGAGTTTTCAGTGTTCTTTTATTCCATTTTCATTTCTAACTTTTCTACTTCCTTCTTCAAGGGATAGCCTAGGGTAGGTCTTAAGGTCTTTGTTAGCCTCTGTAATTCGGCAATTAACTTTTCCTTTTTTAATTATTTCATAACAAACTTTTTTATACTATCCACGTAATTAATAAAAATTCTTCCCCAAAAGTTAGTTCGCATAAAATTTTTAATCAAAGCATTTTTTTGTCAACGTTTTGTCAGTTCTCTCTCTATTACCTAAGTTTTATTTTAAAGAACTTGGTTTCATTTGATTAAGAATTCTTCTTTCTATTTTTATATGCTCATCTTCAGATATCTTTTTATCTTTTATAAGGCATCTCATTCCCTGGCACTGATTCCCTTCATCATGGCGTTGGATTTTTTTTATTGGTCTCATTTCTTTTTCATCTCTTTGATACTTCTTTTTTTTCTACTCATAGTTGATTATATTACTGGAATAATAAAACACACATACACTCTGTGTGTGTGTGTGTGTGTGTGTGTGTGTGTGTGTGTGTGTGTGTGATACCCCACACACAAATTATATATCAGACGTATCAACTACAAAATATATATATATATACTCGAATCCAATACCCTCTAAATTACATTAATATTAATCGGGTATTAAACTTCAAACTAAACTATACTTGACTTTTCCTTGAAGACAACAAATGCGGAAATGCGAACAAAACAAGAAAACAAGTATACTAAAACCCCATTTATTAATGCGTTACAAAATTTATATCCACGCCTTTATATCTGCAACAATTGTTATCAGTGTTGTTTTCAAGTCACGTATGAAGAGGTCTAAGAGGAACCGCTACAGCGTCGACAGTTTTCCTTCTATTGTAAAAATTTAAAACTTTCTTAATACATTGAAATGGTCTTGAATTTCTATGAGAATTAAGTAGCATTTATATGCCTAAAAATGGTCGCACTTCCACTAACGATTACTCCTTTTAGTGACGGCGTTTTAGCTTCAGGTATTATTATATTACATACATGTATACATTATACGCACACATACGTAGTGCTCACGCGGTTATCCGTGATTCACTCAACCGTGATTTACTTACTAACTGTAATCATTGTGCACTTATCGGTCGCTTATCCGTGATTATAACACGGAGTTAACCGTGATTTGGCGTGGTGTTTACATCCACGGCTCGCCTCCATTAGCCCACCACAACGCGCCTCAGTCAGCGTTTCACCGCGCTACCCAAAACCAATTAATATAGCAGCAGTGTTATCAGAGGGGATTACAATTCTTCGGTAGCGGATGATTTTCACGTCTTGCGGTGAGTGGACCACCCCTCATTCACGGATAACTGAGTAAGTACCGTATAATGTGTCTATTTAACAAAATATTCTGGGTATATGACTGTTTCTCAAACTAACACTAGACTAGTGAAACGAACACACTAAGAAAATAAAGTAAGAAATTCACGTTTGGAGGCAAAATACGCATTTTTCTATTTCTCTCCAAATTTCTGGATAAATTCTTCTTTCATCCACTGAATGGCTTCCAATGGATTTTCACTAATCAGTTTTGCTCGAAGGGACTCATTACCCATACACACACACACAAAACCTTATAAAACGTACGTGTGTGTGTGTGTGTGTGTGTGTAACATTTACTAAACGCCCCATTTCTTGGTGGGGGTGACTGTAATTCTTTGCAAAGTATTTTTTTAGTATTTCTCTGTTTAAAGCATTTTCGTGTTACATTTAAGGGGGGACAGAAATATACTTTTACATCAATTCAGAAGTAGTTCATGTTTTAAAGACAGTTTTAATGAAGCAATTTTAGTTTTTAAAGAATTATTTGCGTTCGTGAAGTGTGTTGTTCACGCATACAACTACAGGGTGTCCACGATGTTCCGTCACCCCAGTAAAATACTAACTGATTTTCGTTTTTCCTTCAGACCCATTTGATGTGATAGTAGCAACAATACGATTGAACAACGCATATTGGCTAGTACCCGAGTCCATGAGCGACCACGTAATGGGAAAACCATTGAAAATATTCGTGCAGACTTCCATGACCGATTCAAAAAGGAGCCGCACGATTGAATCAATCCTGGAAGTCTGCACAAATATTTTCAATGGTTTTACCATTACGTAGTCGCTCATGGACCCAAGTACTAACGAAGATGCATTGTTCAATCGTATAATTGCTGCTATCACACATTTTAAATGGTTTTGAACGAAAAACGAAAATCAGTTACCATTTTACTGGAATGACAAGACATTATGGACACCCTGTAGACCAAGAAGAAAATAATACTTCGTGCTTGATTGGAACTCAAAAGAACCTTCATTTTTACAAAAATTCATCGAAGATACATTTTCCTTTATCGAGTCATTCTTCTTCTTTTAGAGATTTCTGGAGTGCTTGAAAAAGGAAATCCCTAAAGCCGGTTTTCATAAATAGATGAATGAACAAATAAAATAAATGCCATTCTTTGACATTATCCCAATTTTCTCAATTTTGGTATACTCCAAAATATTAACATACAAATAACATATTGGATCCTAATATTAAAATGGCAAATACTGTCTCTTACTTGAACCATTCTTCAAATATAAATTACGCCTGTCGCATCTATTCAAAAAGGAAAATATCTTTCAATGTATACAGATCAAAGCAATCCATTATCATTCTGATAAAATGGACACACACACACACACACACACACCACACATATATATATATATATATATATATATATATATATATATATATATATATATATATATTCATCGACGCATTTGTAGTTTAAGTGGAAGTATGAAGAGTTAAACATCTTTTCACAAAGAGCACCATTCCGCCAATACCGTACGCCCATTTCAGAGTACGAGCAGTTTGGGTAGTAGCATTACCAAGCAAATAGGAGGACAAAGTACTGACGAGGCTTTCATATATATATATATATATATATATATATATATATATATATATATTACTGTAATATATTGTTATATTCGGACTATAGTGGATTTAATTTTCCCAGAAGAGTTCCTTCTTCCATGCACGGTCTGTGTGTAACAAAAATTTCTCAGGGGATCACTTTGAGTTGTAATATATATATATATATAGTGCATTTCGAATCCGGATTCGAAGAGTTTTTTAATGAATTCGGATTCGGATTTGGCTTCATTAAAGAAAATATAATTACTGTGCTATTTGGCCTACTCATATTTGATCAAATACTCCAAATCAAATAGCAAAATTCTGATTGTGTTGTAATTTACACGCGACAAAAACTGCAGTTGGTTTTCCTGTCATTTTGGTGAGGGGAGTCATGAGTCAGTAGTGATTCTCGCACACATACGAGCTTCCTTGAATCCAACAGTTATACAGTTCTTATCTTATTCCGAGTCAATCGTAAAAAAAAATTTCAGCCATAGGCCCGGTAAAATGTAACGATGGGGTTGTTTAACCTCTTTCGCAACATCTGAGGTTGTATGAGGGAGGGGACCCTACGGTTTTATGTGGGATCTGAACCACGAGTCGCTGCACACATCTGAGCGCAGATGATGATGATCTCCCATACAACCATTCTCCAGACCCTGTGTCGGTTAATTTGGCTGATTGACGGAAATGGTGTTGCGACATTGGCCCATAACCTCGGTTTACAGATTATTTATTCTCATTTTTTGAATAGATGATCTTTATATTTTTACTTTTTTACCAACGTCATTTTAATAACTCGCATTTAATATGAAAGCAGAATTACAGGCTTAATGGCATCTAAAACTGCTAATGATAAAAGAAATTATGAGAGCGATAAAGAGTAAGGCCTGCGCATTATGGCGCTAGTTCCAGCAAAAGTAAAAAAAAACAACAAAAAAAAACTGACGAATGCGTAGTAAGCCTAGAGTATGAAAAATAGGAATTCAATTACTAATGAAGTAGATTACTGAAGTTATATCCCAAAAGGTACTTCGCAGCAGTTTTGTAAATTTAAAGAAAAATTAGACAAAACTAAGTTTGCTATTGAAATTTTGTGGAAGTGAGTAAAAATCTGCAGGGAGGGGGGGGGGGGGGGACTCATCATTTAAAAATATGTTAAACGAAAGCTCTTACGAATTAAGATCTTATTTAGACTTAAGAATAAACTAGATGCAAAGATGGTCCTAATGCGATAATTTAGGTAACTAATTCATTTCTACTATAGATTCTGATTCTGATCCGAGGTTATCGGATTCTGCCTAACATTTGTGTGTGTGTGTGTGTGTGTGTGTGGTGTGTGTGTGTGTGTCAACGCATCGCATTCAGGCAACCTGTATGTACATTGATCCATATTCTGACAAAGAAAAATGGCGTGATCATCTTTCTTTGTTCATTTAGAATCTGTTCTATTTCGTAAATCTCGGCAGTACAACCTAAACAACAAAACATTATAAATTATAAAATTTTATAGACTTTGTGTATATTGAACAGGGTAAAGAAAAAATATCAAGGTATCTTTGTTGAAATTTATACTGAGATTGAAAATATTAATCCCTCTCACTTCTCCGAAGATATTTCAATCATTGCTCCTCCTATGAACTTCAGTCCATAATACCACTCATTTGTAACTTTTCGAACAGAACTTCAAACGAGAAATACAATACTACTATTGTTTTTCAGCATTCATTCATACCCCGAACTGCTGCTACTCCCTGTAACAATTTTCCAACACAGAACAATATTTCATAGTTCGAAACTCAAGTATTTAACACTTTCCTCCTTTCGACAAAGGATATTCAGGGGTGAATGGGCGATATTATATATGTTTTAGGTCGTCTACTACGCTTAATGTATTAACTAATGTATTAAATGTATTAATAAATTATTATTATTAATATATAACATTAATATCACTTTTCAAATGTGCACATTGCGCCTGCGCAACTAAAGCTTTCTGGACTGGTTTGCGATTAAAGAAATAAAACCAGGGGGAAGGCAAATAATATATACTATATATTAATATATATGTATAGCGCTCGAAGTGGAGAGGAAAAAGCGCCGTATGACCTTTTACCTTAAACGTTCGAGAATAAAATAAGACAAAAATGATGAAAATTCCTTACTTCAAGTTAGCGTGTATATTTTAAACTTTTTGAAATTATGCGCTTATTCACCTCACTTAAATTCCTTTCAAGCTTGACTCTTTTTTTATAACCAATCTATCCATGGTTATGAATTATCAAAATTTATAGCAGCGCATTTGAAATCCATGTCTCAAACATCGATTATATATTATCGATTAGCTCGAAAAATTATGGTAATGCCTTCGATTGTTACAATGTATTCTCGACTTTACTTCCTATAATTTATTTTCTATTGTACTCCTTATCTATTAATATACCCTAAAATGAGCTTATGGAACGCAATAAAATCGGTAAAGATAGTGACGGTATGGAATAGCTCAGAAAAAAAGGAATGACGATATAACATATTGTCGCATACCGGCACAATTCAAACGCTTTCTCTGTCTGTCTGTCTGTCTGTCTATATAAAGAAATTGTATTTTTTCTTTTAACTGATTATCAACTTTTCTGAATTTGTCTTCAAAGATTTTGCATGCAAGAAAGCTTTTTTCTCGAACGGTGAATCAAACTTTTTACGTCGTCGCAGACAAGGATTCCAATAAGAAATTTTAAAAAAGTTTTCTAAAATTATAATCTTGCCTTGAAGGATTACCGAAGAACAAAAACTTTGGGAAGCCATTTAGCTACAGTTTACTTTTCGTAAAAATAAAATAATGTATGAAATAATGAACAATATTAGCATAGGCGAATCCAGAATGGGGGAGCCAGGGGGCTTAATTAAAGCAACGGAGCTTAATTTGGAGGCTCCATACATCCTGGTTAAACGAAATTAAGTAAAACGTTTGAATGCTTATGTCCACGTTGCTTCAATTAGACCTCGTTGCTTCAATTAAGCCCCCCGTGGCACTCCCCGTCTGGATCCGCCAATGAATACCAGTATGACTGGAGTATGTAATACAGCGCACTGCTTATCATATCATTACGGGCCATTAACATTATTGTCACATTAGTTCACATTCGTCGTCTCTATTTGATGACGATCATTCACATAAATTACCATTCGTATTATCGTCATGCGTTCATCGTCCTCGTATTGGATTTGCCGCCACCCCAACCCGGCGAGATTTGGAAAACGAAAAAACAGGAAATATGATACCGATACTGATATATGATAGGAATAAAAAGGATAAGCGTAAATGTTAAATAGTGAGTGAGTCGGAGTGACGGTGACGGTGACGGTGACGGTGACGGTGACGGTAAATAAAATAATAAATACTAGCCAATTTCAATACTTTTTTTATGCAGGAAGGAGGGGCCAAGGGCAAATGCCGGCAAAAGCGCTCATCCCATAGAAGAAGAAGAGAACCAAAATCAAGATGCCTAGACACTGCGTTTGAAAGATGGAAGGTCAGAGACAGAAGGAAAGATGGGTTGAGAAAGATTGTGCCAGAGTTGACCGGTTGAGTAGATGAAAGACTGAAAATATTGATTAACCCTCGCATTAGATAGTTGGACAGAATAGGAATGAGAAAGTGTAGAAAGTCTGGGACAGCGTGCTCTCCTTAAAGGAGAAGGTATGCAGTTAGAGAGTTCAGAAGAGCAATGTCCGTTATGATAGCGATAGTAAAGAGAGAGTGAGGCAACATTGCGGCGAAGAGAGAGAAATTGAAAACAATCAGTAAGAGGCGGGGAATTGATGAAACGAAAAGCCTTTGATTCCACCCGGTCAAGTACGGCTGTGTAGGTTGAACCACCCCCCACATGAGAAGCATACTCCATACAGGGGGCGAACAAGACCCCTGTACAGAGACAGCAACTGAGTGGGGATAAAGAAACCGCAGAGGCGGTACAGCACACCTAATCTCTTAGAAGCTGTTTTAGAAAGGGAGTATACGTGATCTTTCTAGGAAAGTTCACCAGAAAAGGAAACGCCAAGAATGTTAAGAAAAGAGGAAGGATTGAGTTGTGTGTTGTGTTCAAGGTAAGGGGATAGTCGTGTGGAAGATTGTGACGAGTAGACAGATGGAGGAACTGAGTTTTTGAGGTATTGAAAGCCAAGGTTTTCTCTGACCCAATCAGATATAGCAGAAAGATCAGATGTCAGGTGTCCCATAGCCGTCCTACGCAAATCATGAAGCGACTGCTGTGAGGGACGCTTTGGGAAGCGGGTGGAGAAGTGAAGAGAGGAATCATCGGCATAGGAGTGAATAGGACAGGAAGTGCGAATTAAAAATATCATTAATAAATAAAAGGAAAAGAGTGGGTGACAGGACAGAACCCTGAGGAATACCACTGTTAATAGCTTTAGGGGAAGAACAGTGGCCATCTACAACTGCAGCTATAGATTGGCTAGAAAGGAAATTAGAGAGGAAGGCATAGATAGAAGGATAGAAACCGAAGGAGGGCAGTTTTGACATTAAATATTTGTGCCAGACTCTAACAAAAGCTTTCGATATGTCTAGCGCAATAGCAAAAGTTTCACCGAAATCCCGAAAGGAGGATGACCAAGAGCCAGAAAGATATGCAGGAAGATCGCCAGTAGAGCGTCCCTTGCGGAACCCATACTGACGATCTGAAAGAAGATTGTCAGAAGAAAGATTTTGAGAATCTTCATATTCAGGATAAATTTTTAAAATTTGGAAAGGCAAGAAATCAAATCAATTGGACGATAGTTGGAGGGTTGAGAGCTGTCACCCTTTTTTGGGACAGGCTGAATGAAAGTGAACTTCCAGCAGAAAGGAAAAGTACCAGATGAGAGACAAAGACGAAAGAGTTTGCCTAGGTAGTGTGTCGGCACATAAGCACAGTTCTTAAGAACAATAGGAGGAACACCATCAGGACCATACGCCTTCCTAGAGTTGAGCCTAGAGAGGGCTGAAAAAACATCTTTAGAAGAGATTCTAATTTCAGACATAATAAATTCAGAGGGGGGAGGAGATGGAGGAACAGCACCGGTATCGTTCATGGTTGAATTGTAAACGAAAGGTTGAGCAAAGAGTTCAGCTTTGTCAGAAGAAGATACGGCAACTATGCCGTCGGAATGGAAAAGAGGAGGGAAAGAAGAGGAAGTAAAGTTGTTGAAGAGGTTCTTAGCTAGATGCCAAAAGAGCGAGAAGAATTAAATGGATAGATTTTCACATTTTTGTTGAATTAAGGAATTTTTGGCGAGTCGAAGAACAGATTTTGCGCGATTCCGGGCACCAAGGTCCTGTTATTAATTTTGGTACTGTACGGTCGTTACAGAAAGTTTGGTCAGTAGTATGGCCGAAAAAATGCCGAAGGGGTGATGGGTGATGGGTGATGGGTGATGGGTGATAGGCGATAGGCGATTGGGTAAGGGAGAAAGGGGAGAAGGGAAAGGGGAGAAGGGAAAGGGGAGAAGGGAAAGAGAGGAATGCTAGTAGAGCAAAATTTTAATACCTGATAAGATTTTAATCTGTTAATGATTTTTTATTACAAAAAGATTAAAAAAAAAATATAAATATATATAAATGTGACGTCAAACTATGAACGTTAGCGGCCACCATTTTAAACGATTAACAAGTAAAATCAATTGAAACGATATAAGGTTTAGAGACCACCTGATGAGTATAGTTACCTAACCTAACCTAGTGCAACCAAAAAAAATAATCCTAATCAATCCTAACCTAAATGAGAGCGCACAACTTTGACAGCACGCTGACGCATGTCTATACACATAGGCTCAATAGAACACTGGCACACGTACACTCGATGTTTGCGAAAGAATGACGGAGATATGCGTCATTTTTTCGAAAAAGCCGTTGTGGGGCCGGAGCCTATTATTTGCTTGATCCATTTCCATCTTTCGAACTTAAATAAGTAAAGTTCTGTATTATTATTATTTACAATTTTTCCTCAAGTGTGAAAACCCATTCGTTTATAAATATTTCCATCTTAGAAAAAAAAACGTGGAATAATATTTTATTTCGTTATTTTCCTCTTGAATCAAAATAACACACACACACACATATATATATATATATATATAAGCTTAATAAGATGAAGGGAAGAAGCTTCATTTCTTTCTTTAGACATAGTCTGATATAGGTTTTTAATAATTTTTTTAAATCCTCCGATTTTGCGAATGCTGTATGTGAATTTTCTTTTTCTTTTAGGGTTCGCAATCCAGTCGGAGAAGGTTGCAGGGATGCAGGATTTGAATGCTCAGCCGACTCACATTTTTGGCTTTTGGACTTAAAATATGAGCTTAAATACATACACATACAAATACAGACGCATGCACGCGCACACACACACACACACACACACACACAGGCAGATACATGCGTGTATACACAAATAAAACACCAACTTGCGAACAAGTGAAAAACTTTATATATATATAGTGACAAAGACACTTTTAAATTACTTTAGCAATGTTCCATCAACACAAGCACGACCAAGATGACGTCACACAAGTACGACCAAGATGACGTCACGGCGAAACAGTACTTCAAGGCATGTCCTTATGCTTTGCCTCGCGCCTCAATTTCGCTACAAGGACTCCTCGACGCACCTCCACCTCTCTCCGAAGAACCAGTGACACGAAAGCCATTACCATGTGAACGCCATTTGTGCAAGCCCCATTTTGGTCTGGTGTCATTCACCTAACTTTATATAAAGACTAATCATTACCTCGCGCGTTATTATTAAAGTCATTATTATTATTTCAACTGTAAACAATCAACATATTCTGTCTCATTCCTAAATCATTTATTTCGTTTAATAAAGGAAGAAAACTCATCCTATTAATCAACCAAATTAATAACTTAATTAAAAACATTATTTGATCTGTAAAGATCTGGTGACTTCAGCCTAAGCATTATCATTAACAACTACTTATAACTATTATCAATTAACCATTATTATCATCATTATAATTATAGTGCCAACATTTACGCTATAAACCGGTAACTATATATATACACACATACATACATATATATATATATATTAATATACATATATATATATATATATATATATATATATATATATATACACACACACATTTCATCGTTTTTATAGTATTGAAAGATTTAAAACCTTCCTTCACACAAGTTAATCTTCTTTAATAACTTAATTATAGGGTTTCCGACCTTCTACTCGATGGCACCCTTCAACTCCTCATTTTTATTTTCAGATTCACCTGTTCTAACAGGAACACCGGTATTACCTGAAACCTTATTCGTCGGCCTTTGAGCCCATCTTTAATGACCTTTTGAGGCATTTGCTTCTTAATAAGATGAGGTGAACATAAGTTAATATTCTTTTAACGTTTAAGTAAAGCATTTAATTTTTTATTTTATTTGCTACCTTTTTTTTACTCGATGAATCCATTCAGCCTCTAACCCTTTCATTTTCTACTTCACGTGTTCTAAAACACAAGTGTTTCCTCGCCGCACGCGCGCGCACACACACACACACACACACACACATCTATATACATTTTTATGCAGGAAGGCGGAGCCAAGGGCGAACGCCCGCCAAAATGTCCCCCTCCCCTCAAAGAAGGAAAAGGAGAGAGTAAAAAATCAAGGTCTCTAAAGGTGTTAAAACCTATACAATTTTTGTTTAAATTTTGAAAAAAATGTGTAGTGTATAAGATGCATGTATGTGTAGTGAGGATTAAAGGGGGAAATGTGTGTTTGAAAGCATGCTTTATTGCTCACAAGGTAGATGAGGCACGGAGACACGGTCGACGTTTCAAGATTTATAATTTATTCCTATATTAAAACAAATTTCGCTTCGATTACTTATTCGTAATAAACATTTAGAAGCTGATATTTATATATAACAGGTGTGCCATAAAAAAAGGGTACATTTTAAAAAAGGGGGGGGGGTACATTTTAAAAAGGCTATAAAATCAACATTTGTCATTTCATTTTAATAAAACTTCTACACAATAACACATATGTATTTATCTATACGCAAACAAGTTTTCAGACTAAAATATCAAATAATTCAAATTCTATCAACATTTAATGAAAGAGTATGATTTTTCTACTTAACATGCAAAAATTATTAAATTAAACCTTTTTAATATTTTTTATAAAAATAAATTTTTAACGTAAAATTTACCTGAAATTATTAAAAAATTGTTCGAAATGCTTTCCTTCCATTTCAATAACTTCATCTATGGCTCGATTTACTTGTTCCTGTGGAAGCTCTTCCCATTTTTGAATGATAATCTCGCGTAAATGAGCGACATCTTTTATCCTGGTCCTGAAGACTCGCTCTGCTAAGTTCTCCCATATTCCGGCCAAAAATAAAAAAAGTTATTGAAATGGAAGGAAAGCATTTCGAACAATTTTTTCAATAATTTCAGGTAAATTTTACGTTAAAAATTTTTATAAAAAAAAATATTAAAAAGGTTTAATAATTTTTGCATTTTAAGTAGAAAAATCATACTCTTTCGTTAAATGTTGATAGAATTTGAATTATTTGATATTTAGTCTGAAAACTTGTTTGCATCTAGATAAATACATATGTTTTATTGTGTAGAAGTTTTATTAAAATTAAATGACAAATGTTGATTTTATAGCCTTTTTAAAATGTACCCCTTTTTTTAGCACACCCGTTATATGGGTACATGTGTGTATACACATAATACACCAAACTAAAATAGTCTCTCTCTCTCTCTCTCTCTCCTCTCTCTCTCTCTCTCTCTCTCTCTCTCTCTCTCTCTCTCTCTCTCTCTCTCTCTCTCTCTCTCTCTCTCTCTCTCAAACGAACGAACTATTAAAACATTTTAAGCTTTATCAATTCATTTGTTCCTGTCTTGCTGAATGAGATTATTCGCTTTTCTGAACTTAAAACTTGTTAGATCCTCTAGTCTTACTTTCAATGTAATATGATACCTGAGGAGTTATGAATTACTAATTAATTAATTATTTATACACCCAAATTATTTATTTTTCTTATTTCTACGCAGTGGGCGCCTGGGCGTGCGACGGGTGAGCGTGGGTGGTCTGTTTTTGGTTTCCAGGTGTTGCTCTACGGAACCTTGCGAGGCTACGGCATCTCCCTGGAGGCCATCAACAAATATATCTTATAAACGCTTATGAACTCCCACTTAACCCGCTCAATCTTTAAGTTAGGTTAACCTAACCTTCACCTACCCGTCTCAAATACACCTCATCGACGGCCGTGAGCACCGCGTGACAACATCATTCCAAAATTTTCCTTAAATGTAACTCATAAAAGTACGTGAGGATCTCAAAGGGGAAACTCTCAAATCGATTAAATTAAACAATAAAACAATGAAGGGGAAAATGTTTCAATACAAAATAAATCAATTTCTGTAGTTGAATGGAAGAAATTTGATTCTTGGCAACGAACATTTCCACTTGGAGGAAATGAGAGGCTACTAAAATGGTTAATTCTTATAACAGAATCAAATATTAAAATATTTGTCAGAGGCCAAACTTTGTAGAACAAATGCAAATTCATATATAGCGTAAGTACAATCCATTTGACATGATTACATTTTCAGTTGCTTGTCAATGAAACGTGAGTGACACGACTTTCCCAAGCACAACCCGTGTCAATCACATGCGAGTGATGTGGTAGTCAATATGTTGAACTATTTCAGTATGCAAATCAGTGTGTTTAATCTTCTAAAGAAGACAGAACTTCGGGTGAAACTGTATGCTGCAATAAATAAATAAATAAATAAATAAATAAATATTATATATATATATATATATATATATGAAAGACCTTACATGTTGCGAAGGAGGTTAAACCTTATAATTACATTTTTTCACTAGTTTATAACTATTTTTCTTCAATGGCCTAAATGCCATACGTTGATGTGCAGTTATTATCATCATTTGTGTAAAAACGCCTGGCAATTATTACACCGTAAAAAAAGGTTAAAAGGTAAGCAAATTATACCATACAATCTTCAGTATGTACTGTGAGTAAGTACATCGAACCCCGATGATGATGACCTAATCGCTGTCCAGTTTCTGGACTTCCTGAATGGTTATTATATTTCCACGCCAGGAATGATTATGCTCGACAGGTCACATTTTAAAAACACCGTTGGACTAGACTTTTCGTAACGACTGTACAATATTTCGATATCAGACATGACTGGCTGGCATATGATATAGCTCATATTCAGTTATCCTATCCAAAAGAATGTGTATCTAGAAAACAATTGTAAATGAGGTATTAAATCCTATAAAATTAGACTACCCCTTAAATCTTTAAAAAGAACTCGCAAACGGTCAGCAAGACTGCTATAATTTTGATTGTAAACAGGCAGGCATTTCCTTCCGGACATCTCTCTCTCTCAATCATCTAAACTTGCATTACGTATAACTGTTGCTTAACATGGGAGGGACAGATATTTTCTGTCCTCCAAGGCCTAACTGACGCCTAACACACAAATCTTCAACTTGGAAATGTTACAAAATAAACACCTCCTTATTGAACCATTTAACTCCATGCAATTAGAAAACTAATGGGATATACGTAGTTGGTGCAAATGTCTCGAGAATTCATTTCTTATCCAAATTTTGTGTGATATAGCAATTTAGGATTCTGTCAACGTCTGTAAAATTCCTCAAAACGTGGCTGAAACCCGTTTTTGTCAACCTACTTCAACGCCGCCCCTTCCCTAGCAACCTTATCATCATCAGAGCTTGAAAAATGATGTGCCTTTAGGACTTAGGTGACTTTTCGATCGTGGAAAAAGATAAAAAATATACAAGGAGCAAGATTTGGAGAGTATGTTGAATATGTAAATAAACCTCAATCAAATATTGAGTCACCAACAGCGATACATGGAGCGGTTGTGCAATTTGTGTTGGAGAATCAAAATTTTCTCTGCCAACAGCTCCTGTTGCTTTTATTTTGAAAAATAAATATATGACAATGTTTACGTTAAATTTAGTTTCAGCGGCGCCGATAAGTTTTCAATACCGAATGATGCTCATGAATCGGAAAAACCGAAGGCGACGATAATTAATCGACGCATCCCTAAATTATACAATACACACATCCACACACATTTTATATATACAGGGTGGACCAAAAGTCCTTATCTATTTTGCTGAAATAATAGTATTTTAGGATAAAAATGTAGTAACATAATTAGATGTATACTTATTTATCAATTTCGTCTAAGCTTCGACGTGAGCACCATCAGTGTCTCTGCAAATCTCAAATCTGTCCACTGCATTGCGGAACACATTCTCAAGCATCTCTGGGGTTATTTTAGCGCCTGTCGCGACAATGCGGGTTCGCAGATCCTGCAGGTCTCTAACTCTTGTTTTGTAAACTTTAGACTCTATAAAGCCCCACGCAAAGAAGTTTAATGGTGTTAAATCCGGACATCGTGCTGCCCAGGGCCTGTTTCCACCACGTCCAATCCACCGATTTGGTAAGAGCTCATCAAGGTACGCCCGAACAAGGTTTGCAAAGTGACATGAAGCTCCATCTTGTTGAAAGACAACAGTGTCGAGAATGCCACCTGAACGAAGCTGGGGTTCAAGAAACTGCTGAAGCATGTCAAGATAAGTTGGCCCTGTTACCGTAGCTTCCGCAAAGAAAAAAGGTCCGTAATTCTTCGGTTTTGTCATACCCAACCAGACATTAACTCTAGGAGAATCTCTCTCCCATTCATAGAACTCGGTGGGATTTTCACTAGCTCAGATAGGGCAATTGTGTCGATTAACCTTTCCGCATGTGCGGATTGTCGCTCATCGCTGAAGAGAATGTGGGTTAATAAGTCTTCGGTATGAATTTTTTCAATCAATTCTGTGCACATGACGGCTCGTCTTGGATAATCCTCTTCATGTAACTAATGTAGTACTTGAATATGGTAACTTTTTTTTTTAATGTTGATTTTAAAATCCTTAGAACAGTCGTTTTTGGTATGCTCAGTCTACATGATGCTGTGCGAGTTGGCATTCTAGGATTTGTTTCAAAGGCATCTCTTACCAATTCGACATTTTCTTGAGAGGTACCTGGGCGTCCAGATCTTGCCTCATCACGAAGAGATCCTGTTCTTTTAAATTTATTGACCATCTCACGAATTGTTTTGTCTGTAGGTCCTGGTTTGTGAATTCTTTCGAATTTCTTTGCACTCCTTCCCTTGGATACGTAGTGTTACTACCATCACACGTTCTTGTACATCCATTATCATCTATGGCTCGTAGAAAATAAAAAAAGAAATATCATTATTTCAACAAAATAGATAGGGACTTTTGGACTACCCTGTATAAATACGTTGTTTACTCATTTATGTTCTAAACTGACTGACAAAATACAGAAATGGTTTTAAAATAAATGCGTCTATTTCCAATCGATAAAATGACAGAATACAAAAATGTATGTACTGTAAATGCAAACTTTCAAACTATGAATGATTTTCTACGTTTTGGTCTGGTTTGTTTGTATTTGTAATTCAAGATATATATATACAGGGTGGGGCACGGGAATCAAGTGTTTTTTGAATAGCTAGTAATCGGCCATTAGGAATGGGAGGGGCGTGCGGTAGGTAGCATTCCATTCCTGGGTTCATAGCATTTAACTTTAACTAACACTCACCTTTATCTTTCAGGTGCCATCATGGGCAGTGGACGTTAAACACCGCATGTTCGCGTATGATCATTTGTTAGGAGTGGCGAGTCAGTGACAGCAGTTCAGCGTGCGTTTCGCCGCAGATTCAACATTCATCGAAATGACTCTGTTCCCGCTCGTGACACAATCTTACGTTGGGTTAACAATCTTCGAACAGGAGGCTCAATAATGAAAACAAAACCGAAGGGGCCGCAACGCACTGTGCGTACTCCAGAGAACGTTGAAAGGGTCAGACAAGCGATGTTGCAAAGCCCAGGCCGCTCTGCTCGGAGACATTCAGCTGCACTCGGAATCAGCAATCGTACTGTTAGACGGATTTTGCATGAAGAATTACATTTTCACCCATACAAGTTAGCGATGGTGCAGGAATTGAATGTAAACGATTGCCCCCAACGACTGAATTTTGCACAGGAAATGCTTGCACTTTATGAGCAGAATGAAAACATGATGGTGGTAATGAGTGATGAAGCCCATTTCCACCTTAATGGGGCCGTCAACAATCAAAACTGTCGGTATTGGGCTGCTGAAAATCCGCGACAACTCCATGAAAAACCGCTGCATAGCCCTAAGGTTACAGTTTGGTGCGCGGTGGGAAAGTTTGGCGTCATCGGTCCCTATTTCTTCGAACAAAATGGGGTTACCGTTACCATAACATCTGGGCGTTACATTGAGATGGTGAACACCTTTTTCATCCCTGAGTTACGAAGAAGGCGTATTGCTCGTCGACATTTGTGGTTTCAGCAAGATGGGGCCACGCCACACACCGCCAGAGCGTCAATGGCTGTTCTTCGCCCCCCCGTTTCCCAACCATCTCATTCGAGATTTGGTGACATTGCATGGCCCCCTCGGTCCCCTGACTTGTCCACATGTGACTTCTTTCTATGGGGGTACCTCAAGTCACGTGTCTACGAGGACAAGCCCCGTACATTAGATGCATTGAAGGAAGCGATCCGTCAACAAATCATCCAAATCAACAGAGACCTGCTGGGAAGAGTGGAGGCCAATTTTCGTAAACGCCTTCAACAATGCGTCGACGGCCAAGGACATCATATGCCAGATATAATTTTCGGTACATGATTATTATGACATGAAATGCTATGTTCTTACGAATGTTGTTCTACCAATATATTTTCTTTACAAAAATAAATATCATTTTCCTGATTATTCCAAAAACACTTGGTTCCCGTGCCCCACCCTGTATATATATAAGTGAGCCTATATTTCAACTGAGGTATGTACGGAAATTGTTTCAAGAAATACAAGGTGAGCGAAAAGTCCCCTGTGCACCTGTCTACTCCAACACAGTGCAGGTACAGGCTCACTAGACTTCTTACAGGTGCACATGGACTTTTCGCTCACCCTGTATAACAAAAAATTTACTTGCTAGAAACTTCTATAGTAACTTTCTTTAAATGTTACAATGTCATAGTTTGTGAAGTGAAGTTAATAGCAGAATAGGGAATATGTTTTCATTTGATTTGTAAGTAATATATACCTTTTTTCACAACGATTCACTTCACTGAGAAGAAAGCGGATGAACCCTTGTGAAGAGTCGTGTGAACACTGAGAAAATGGGATACTTCATATTGAGGCATATACAGTAGTTCCTAAATACCCCTTATTATACTTGTATGAGGGGTCTCGTTTTCCCTTATATAATGTACTGTCCTCCGGTTTAGGGAAATTCTGCGGTTAATATCCTAAACTAGAGGTGCCCAAACTGTGGTACGCGAGGAACCACACGTAATCCATGATTCCTTTGTTTAGTTGAATAATACTTTAGAAAAGAAATTATCTGTCGAGTCATATTATCTGTCGAGTTATCTCTCTATACACTGATCTTCGTGTGAAGAGAGACCAACGCACGAAACTGCTACGAGGTTAAGATATATGATGTATATATGTATATATGTATATATATATATATATATATATATAATGTAAAGAACGACGCTTATGTAGAAGAGCGTTCCGCACAAGATGAGGAGGGAGAAACGAGCAAATGAAAAATGCGGTACCTCCCAGGAATCGAACCTGGGATCACCCAATTGCCGGTCGGATATGTTAACCACTACACCAAGGACCCGATTAGTCAGTACTCGTAATTCTCCTACATACGAGCGGAATCAAATGCCCTGAGGGGGCACCTTCGCATGCCGTACATATATACATTTTAACTGCAAACAACACACAGTATAATTAATGTAAAGAACGACGCTTGTGTAGAAGAGCGTTCCGCACAAGATGAGGAGGGAGAACGAGCAAATGAAAAATGAGGTACCTCCCAAGAATCGAACCCGGGATCATCCAATTGCCGGTCCAATGTGTATATATGTATGGCATGCGAAGGTGCCCCCCCAGGGCATTTGATTCCGCTCGTATGTAGGAGAATTACGAGTACTGATTAATCGGAGTCCTTGGTGTAGTGTTAACACATCCGACCGGCAATTGGATGATCCCGGGTTCGATTCCTGGGAGGTACCTCATTTTTCATCTGCTCGTTGTCCCTCCTCATCTTGTGCGGAACGCTCTTCTACACAAGCGTCGTTCTTTACGTTAATTATACTGTGTGTTGTTTGCAGTTAAAAAAAAAATGTATATATATATATATATATATATATATATATATATATATACACACACACACACACACACCACATATATATATATATATATATATATATATATATATATATACACACACACACACTTTGGCATAGTATGCTTTATTTAATTATTATACATAGGCTAGTATAATTATGCATGCACAGATCCCAAAGTGTGGTCCGCTAATCCTTAATGGGAGTCTGTGGACTCTTACATGGAGGAGGATCCGCGACAGTGTTAGGAATTTGGTACGATATACTATATTATGTACATTATTTTCCAAAAGGGTCTACCAAGACCTACAAAAAGCAGCTTAGGGGGCCATTAAAGAGATATTATTTAGGTCAGTGGTTCCCGATGATATCTTTTTCCTGTAGAAGTAGGCCATAAGGATAGCAGCTGATGGTGATTTCTGTGTTTATATAATAGCGTATCTTTCAAGGAATTAAAACTGTTACAAATCAAATAACTGGCCCGTAGTGTACCCATATGGTATTTATTCATAAATGTCTAAATAGTTTTTTAAATAAATTGTAACTCACCTTAAGATATTCAATTCTCTACAACTGGAATCATAAAAATGAACAAAATATTCTCAAATTCAACAAAAATCATCGTTTATATAAAGTAACAGAGTGATTTAAACATTAATATTTAACCGGTTATTGTATGATGGGATTGTTTAACTCATTATTATTTAAGGCCTCATAACGGTGGGGCCCTACAGCTTTACGTGGGATCCAAATCACGGGTCGCCACATAATCTGGTCGCGGAGGACGGTCTCCCATCCTATCCAGATTCAATATCGCTTAACTTCGCTGATCGATGGGAAGCGATGAAACAACATTGGCCACGATGCAGCCCCAGTAATCTTAACCGTATCCCGAAAAGAAGTGTATTTTAAACGTATACTAATCGCACGATAGAAATGACAAATGATAATCGTTTAAATAACCTTTACGTACGGCTATGTTAGTACTGTATTTATATTTGGACATTGGACACTGGACACTGTATTCATCAATAATTATCTTCATTTTGGGACGATTTTAGCTTTCATTTAAAAGCATCTAAATTTTGAATGCGCTTTAAGCTTATGTCTACAACGCTACATACGTTGTTTCATATTTTTAGTCCAAGAAGTGGGGGGGGGGGGGTATGCAGGAAGGAAGGGCCAAGGGGCCAGCGCCCGCAAAAATGCCCCCCCTTTCCCTACAGAAGGAGAAGGAGAAAGCTAAAATCAAGGCTCAGAGTTTTCGAGATGCCTGAACAGTCTGCATTTGAAAGATTGGAGGTCATAGACAGGGGGAAAGATGGATTGAGGAAGAGTGCTCCATAGTTGACCGGCTGAGTAGATGAAGATTGAGAATACCGATTAACCTTTGCGTTAGAGAGTTGGACAGAAAAGGAATGAAAATACGTCGAAAGTCTGGTAATGCGTGTTTCCTTAAAAGAGGTGGCATGCGGTTACAGAGTTCAGAAGAGCAGTGTCTGTTATAATAGCGATAGTAAAAAAAAAGAGAGAGAGAGAGAGAGGTAACATTGCGGCGAAGAGAGAGGGATTAAAGACAGTAAGTAAGAGATAGGGAATTAATGAGACGAAAAGTCTTTGATTCCACTCGATCAAGTAGAGCTGTGTGGTTTGAGCCACCCTACACATGAGAAGCGTACTCCATACAGGGGCGGGGGGAAAGACAGCAACTGAGTGCATAGGGGTGAAGAAACTACGGAGCTGGTACAGCACACCTAACTTCTTAGAAGCTGTTTCAGAAATATTTTAGAGTGTGGCTGACTTTTGCTATAACGTCTGTATTGAGGAAGGACTTGATCGTTACGCCCACAACATGAGTGAACGTGAACTTTATGATGTGGTGTTAAATCCAAGCATGCTACAGAAATTTGCTTTTGAATATACGTTCGTAAATAAGCACACCGGACAAAAAATTAGTCACCCCTAATAGCACCGATAGTAGGAAGTTCAAGGTCACACAGAGGGCGCTGATGTAGCATTGGTAAGTGACAAGTAGCGGTGACGTAGCACACAGGATCAGATCTGTTTCGTGAGGTGGTGAAGAACAAAGTGTGTGTTGGATATAGTCTGCAAAATGGGTCATGAGGCAGACGTTACTCAGTGGCAAAAGGAGCCATCATGTTTGGCAGAGCCCACGGACACAAAATGTCTGAAGTAGCCCAATTTGTTGGTGTCAACGCGACTGTCCAGCGAGTTTACAAAGAGTGTGTAGTTCGCAATCAATGACAATCGACGGCGTAACTGTGACCGGAAAACAATTCTCGACAATAGGGGCCGCCGCCATGTTTCTCGTCTAGTAACTGCAAATCGTTTTCAAACCAGAGAACAATTGCTCCAAGAAACCAATGAGGTTCTCCAGCGACCAATTTCCGAACGGACATTGCGACGAGAACTGCATGCGATGGACATCTGGAGCAGGGTACCATGGAAGAGGCCGCTGTTAACAGCAAGTCACAAATTGGCACGTTATAATGGGCTCAGAGGCACAAAAAACTGGACTGCGGTAGATTGGAAACGTGTAATTTGGTCCGATGAGTCCCGTTTTGTTTGTTCTCCAATGATGGGAGGCGACGAGTACATCGCAGGTCCAATGAAGCCTTTAATCCTGAATGCGTCGAAGTGTTGTTCAGGCTGGAGGTGGTTCCGTGATGTTCTGGGGATGTTTTTCGTACCACGAAATGGGCCCTCTCGTTCCAGTGACGATGAATTTGAACCAGCAGGCGTACCTCCGCATACTAAATGATGAATTGGTACCCTTTGCCCTACATCTCCAGGAGCAGCATCACATTGCCACTCCTGTCTTCCAAGACGACAATTGCCGTGTGCACAGGGCGAGAAGTGTGTCTGAGTGGCCCGACGAACATTCTGCAACACTGTCTCACCTCGAATGGCCTGCCAAATCCCCTGATTTAAATCCTATTGAAAATCTGTGGGATTATTTGGAACAGAATGTGAAGCGCAGGAATAGACACCCACGGACTCTGGCGGAACTTCGGGACTGGCTGATGAACGAGTGGCAGCAAATCGATGTTCAGTACATGCACAACCTCGTAGAGTCTGCCTCGCCGGATTCGTGCGGTTATCAAGGCCAGAGGCGCCGTCACACGTTATTAGGTACATTCTGAGAGGGGTGACTAATTTTTTGTCCGGTGTGCTTATATAAGCATGTACCATTTTAACATTTAGTTCTTCGAAATATCTATTTGTATGAGTACGGAAACCAGTACAAACTGGCCATTATTCTTATAGGATCGTTTTTTAAATACAGTTAGGTCACACAAGGTCGATGTTTGATGTGACCAAGAAAGACTACGAACGAAAAGAGAAACTTAAATAGAAGGAGGGGGGGGGGAGAAAAAGGAGCAAAGAGGTAAGAGAAACCAGAGCGTCAGTTAAATAGAAGAACGGATGATGCCCGGCTCAACCAGGCGCGCGCAGGATTGAAAAGTAAACTCTCACTGTTAGCTCGGGTATCTGAACCCAGCGACCAACAAACACCAGAATGAGGTTAGCAAGAACCCTTGAAAATGACGGCATACGCCGACGGTGGAACCACCGACGCCTCGCAGGACGAAAAGAGAACTTCTCTACCTTCTACTGTCCGAGGCTACACATACACAACCATCATCATCGGGTCACTCAAACTGTTGTAAGCGTAGTTACATACCCGAGTCCAGCAGAGGAAGTCTTTCTAAAAGCGAGTATAAGGAATTGATGGAACATACGCCAAATTGCTGATGGCTAAAAAATTTCTTCTGACCTTCTATGTTATTGGAAAACTCTTAGAAATCTCTTTAGATATAAAAAATACAGTGTGTCCATAAATCACCTTTACAAATTCAATTGTAATTGAATTTGTAAAGATAATTTATGGACTCCCTGTATAGGCTAAACACATTTAAATCTTCGTCAAGCATTATGCTAAAAAACCTTTGTCAGTATATATATATAAGTTCGAGAAGAACCGATTCGCCTCTATTGAAAAGGGCATATCTCGGCGGAAAAACAAAGAAAAAGTGAGAGGAAAGACAGAGGAAAAAGAAAGGGTGGAGGGGACAGTCGAAGTGGAAAAAGACCAAGGATGACAAGGACTGCAGGGTCGAGCCCCATCGTCCTTGGTGGCTAGAGCCGAGAGGGCGCACGTGAAACCTCCAGGAACAAGCACGTACAAACGAGCACAAAGAGCACTCAAGAGCACGAGCTTAGAACCCCCTTGCGGGGATTATATATATATATATATATATATATATATATATAATTTGTCTTGTTATTAACATTTAAGAAAAGTTTACTCGGTTTCATATAGTCTTAATTGCTTTCATAAGTGTGGTGTTCTCAGCAATTAATGTAAATTTAAATATATGTAGAACTAACTTCATTATTTATGTGCATGTTAAAATAACGGAATTGAGACTCTTGAGGGACATTATGCTCGTAACACGTTTTGTTAACAAAACGTATACTCTTAATTGATACAAACTGATGACATTTCTGGATAGTATATATAGTAGGTATATCAAACGGAGCGAAATGAGCATTTATGACACTCTCTCTCTCTCGTGTGTGTGTGTGTGTGTGTGTGTGTGTGTGTGAAAATTATTTCACGAAAGTAACACGTGAATAATATTTATGATGAAAAATAACCACGAAGGAAAAAGAAAACAGAATGATGCTCAAGCGCTTTCGTTTAAGCAGGTGTTCCTGAGGATGTCATTAGACGAAAGCGCTTGAGCACCATTCTGTTTCCTTTTTTCTTCGTGGTTATTTTTCATCATAAATATCATTCACGTGTTACTTTCGTAAAATAATTTTCATATACAGTATATAACAGTATATAACAGTATATAATATATATATATATTGCCTTGATCTGTCCTTTCACTCCAGTGTTCCTGAGGATGTCATTAGACGAAAGCGCTTGAGCACCCCTTTGTGTTTCTTTTTCCTTCGTGGTTTTATTCATCATATATATATATATATATATATTAGGGTGACACTTATTTTCGAAAGTTTGAATTTTTATCGGGACGGGCGCGTTTCTGGTTGTTCCATTTTGTCAAAACATATCGTGTGTAAAATATTTTTGAAATAAAACAATATTTAGAACTGCCTCAATACGGTCAAAGTTTGTATATTTTCTCGAAAAGTAGAAATTTTAGATCATGATGTTCTATGCCTCTAGCAAATAAAATATCACTTCTAGTTTGTTCAAGCTACTAATCTTGACCTAAAACATATAACTGGACTTCATACTTTCAACTCTAGGTCCCCCTCAACTCGAGTATTAGCCCCTCAAGGGGGGGGGGTATCATGGGCGCCCATCTCCCTCTCATTGTTGCCTACTTTGCAGAGGTCACGGTGGACTTGCGGGCGGTTGGGAAGTCACAGCGGTGCTTCTCGACCACTTGTAAGAGGAACTGCCTTTGGTCTTCACTCTTGGTAAGGGCCAGGTTGAAAGACTGCATCAACGCCACCCCGCGCTCCGCGAAGTCATTGACAACTTGAAGGGCCTGGACTCGGCAGGATGCGGCGATGAAGGCTGGGTCCGTCCGCCACTCCTCCGGATCCTTGAGCAGGAAGGCGGTGCTGATGTCCAGAACCTTGAAGAACTCCTTTGATGTAGTCGTTGTGAACTTGGCCAATGTATTGTTGGCGATTGAGGCGGTGGACAGGTCCACATTGATACGCCGCGGGGGATCCTCCGATCCTTCCTCTTCTTCCATCGCTTTAATCATCTCCCGCTTTGTCGCCAAGTCGATACCCTCGTCGAAGATGGCCAGGGTGACGAGGCGCTCGCTCAAGTACCATAGGTGCCTGGCGAAGACTGTCGCCGTCGCCTTGGCCACCGCTGAGTCCGGATAATAGACGAGGGCCTTGAGCAGCGCGAGGTCCGCGGCTGGGGCCGTTGCCGGGAGCGGCGCTTTGTACCAGGCCGTCACGTAGATGGACACGGCGAAGATGGTGAATCGCCGGATTCCAGCCGCTTCGCCTGACGACATCTGAAACTGTTCCCGGAACAGGAACAGTTTGATGGCATAGATGACTTTTGCCATCCAGCGCGCGCGATGGAAGGCGCCGGGACGAGCGAACCGGGCACCCCGCTTATTCGGACCGCCCAGCACAATTACAGAGAGCTCCAGAAGTTCCCTGTAGTCATCACGTGGATGTTGACCGTCGAGGAGGCGGCTGAATTCGATCAGCAGGTCGTCGCGGGCGTCCTTCAGGTGCTGCGGCATGGTTCCATCCTCGAAGGGCTTCGCTTTGGTTTGATCGATGAAGTCCCACTGGGCGGCGAATCGTTTGAACAGGAGGATGTCAGGACCAGTAGAGGGACCGAGGCACGCCGTGAATGCCTTCTCGCACACCAGTTCGTGGATGTGGTGGCGGCAAGCCAAATGAAGCACTGTCTTCTCGAGTTTCTGCTCAATGATATAGCAAGCTCCTCCTGAGAGTCCTGTGTTTGAGGCGGTGGTGTCAAAAGAGAGGGCACAGATCCGTCCCTTGATGTCCCAATCCTCGAGGGCAGAGAGGACGGCTTCCGCCATGGCGCGGCCGGTGCCGTCGGGGAGGCTGGGCACAGCCAGAAGCTTGTCGACGTTCTCCCCAGACACCAGAACTGGAAGGCGATCTTCAGCAGGGCCTCCGTCAGCCGCTGGTACGATTTTCCCGTCCCAGTGAACGGTCAGCGGCACAGTAGGATGGAAGGCTGCCTTCATTTCCGCTGCTGCCATAGCACGGAACTTTGCTCGGTCGCGGCGGGAGGATTCGCGGTTCAAGACCAGCTCCTCAGGGTCGTGGCCCAAGCTCCTCGCAGCCGCCGACAGCAAAAAAACACCTTCTCGGTCGGTAAGTTTCGTCCGATCCATCGCTGCGGAGAGATCAGGGGTGATCATCTTTTTCGACGCGCGGAATCGCTTGGGTAGTAAAGGGGTCGTAGATGCTTCTGCATTCGACGTGGACGGGCCCGGGAGAGAGAGCTCTTCCTCTTCTTCTCGGCGACGACGCCGTGTCGGTGACCGAGTCGGGCTGCTTGCACCTGAGCTGGAGCTCGATGCCAGTTCGACGAGTTCTTCTCGGCTCTCTCTGTTCGCCCTTTCATCATCTTGCCGGCGGCTCCTTTCCGCTTCCTGTCTCCTCGCACGCTCCTCCTCAGTGTGCAGCGTCATGTCACGTGTGGAGGAGATGCGGCCGCGCCGCACCTCGGCCCTTTGTCCCGTCAGGAACTCCCTGTCCTCTTCGATTGTGATCATCGACATCGCCTGTTCGTGTGCGATGTCGAAGAGGCGGTCAAGGGATGAGAGGAACTCGGCCTCGTTCCTGATTTGGGTCACAGTGCGCCGTTTCGAGTTCTTGTTCAGAGCCCGCCACTTCGTACATTCGGAGAACCTTGTCCCTTGCGCGTTGGTCTTTTGCGTAGGAATACGGGACCGCTCCCAGAATTCCTTGACTGCGGTCACTGTCTCAGCGGCTGCTTCCTTGATCGGCTTCTTGACGTCAAGGTGAAGGTGGAAAAAGTACTGAAGCGCCTGCTTTCCCGTAGGCAGCATGCTTCCTGTGATGCTGTGGTCCACGGTCCCCAGGAGATAGACTGCTGTTTTAGATCTTGTTGCCGAAGCCATCACGTCGTTTCAGAACTCACTGAAAAAGAGAATGAAACACTGTTAGTGTTGGCAAAACTCGTCCCAACCCATTTTCTACTTAGAATAACATGTTCTTTCGCCTGTATCAATATTTGGATAAACTCGTGTTACACCCTGTATAATACCTCATTTTAGTCTTCTGTACACCAGTGCGGAAGACTAAACCAACGACTCTGACCGTCCGTCTGTCTGTCTGTTATCATTTTTCAACTCAGAAACTACAGCAGCTATCGAAACGAAAACTGACATGATAACAGAACGCCATGAGTACTTTTCGACAAAAAGTATAAACTTTGACCTCGTTGAGGCAGTTCTAATTATTATTTTATTTCAAAAATATTTTACACACAATGTTTTCAGACGGAATGACACCAGAAATGCGCCCGTCCTGATAGAAATTCCCAAAAAATGAAAAACACTCCAAATAAGTGGCACCCTAATATATATATATATATATATGGTATTTGTTGCTTGCAATGCGTGTTTAAAAACGGTTGTTGCGAAACTTCGTGTTTTTCACCAATATTTATAACTAAAGAATACGATGGACTTTTTCAACCGACTGTAGTTCAATTCGCGTTTACGTTATTTTCGTATTTTTAATTGCGGACAAATATTACTTCAAAAAATATAATCGTAAAATACCCAAAATAATTATTTTCTATTAATTAGAAGGTCAGAACGGACTAAATGAGAATTAGCATTAATGGATAATAAAGCTCCTTATAAAACCCAATTTAATACTTAAGGATAAGCGAGATTAATTAATTTGTCGTGGTAGAAGTTCTTAGTGACCCCTTCAAAACAGACTATAATAATAATAATATTAATATTTTATATATATATATCTATATACCTAAATCACCAAGTAGCGCCAATAGTAAGCCATCTTCTTTATGACAGAGAGAAGGCTTTGAGAAGGTACCGTCGTCATCGAATTTCCCACTGTCGCTAAGTTTATATTTCTTCTCGGAATCGTGCAAAATCTGTTCTTCGACTCGCAAAAATGGTTTCGTCAAACAAAAAATATGAAAATCTATCGTCAAACAAAAAATGTGAAAATCTATCCAATTCTTTTCACTTCCTCTGGTTCCTAGCCAAAAAACTCTCCAACAACTTTACTACTTCTTTCCCGACTCTCTTCCATTCTGACGACTCAGGTACCGTCTCTTCTCCTGGTAAAGCTGAACTCTTCGCTCCAACTTTCGCCTCCAACTCAACCCTGGTGCTGGTTCCTTCATCTCCTCCCTCTGACTTAATTATGTCTAAAATTAGAATGTCGTCCAAATATATTTTTCCTGCTCTATCTAAGCTCAACAATAGGAAGGCGTACGGTCCGTCCTGATGGGGCTTCTATGCTGACACCCTGAATATAATAGGCAAACTCTTTCGTCTTCATCTTTCATCTAGTATTTTTCGTTCCTGCTGGAAGTTCGCTTTCACTCAGCAGAGTGTTCAGGCATCTCAAAAACCCTGAACCTTAATATCGGCTCTTTCCTTCTCCTCCTCCTAGGGGGGGGGGGGGTCATTTTTGCGGGCGCTTGCCCTTGACCTCTCCATCCTGCATAAAAAAACTCAGGTTAACCTAACCTAATCTAACCTAGCTAAAACAAATCAATCAGAGGGTGTGTAGAGTCTGAGGAAACACAAAGGACGACTTATTTGACTTTTTTTAATTAAAATCCTAACACGGGTGAAATTCGAAAAAAATAATCATTGTATAGGGTCAAAAAACGCTTTATCTAAACTTTCTTATAGCACCCCAACCTTACTTTAAGACAATCTACAGAAGCTAATCTAACAAAGACCCTAAGATCCACTCTAAGGTTAGCCCGAGAGAAAGGAGAGAGTATAGGGTTAAAAGAAGAGAATAAGGGGTTAAGTAAGAGTAAAACCTTTCATTCGTGGGTTAACATTCATTCAGAAAAAGAGAAAGAAAGACTCACCATTATCATCCGCCAGCCACTGCCGACAAGTGGGAAAAATAGTCGAAGAGAATAGGAAAAGGGTGAAAGATGAAAAGAAGTAAAATAAAAACGCTTACAAATCATGCAAACAGTCTTAATTCAAACACTGTCATACTATGCAAACTACAGATATGCAAGTAAAGAAAAGAACAAAAAAAAAAAGTATGAAGAGTATAACAAAAAGTGGGTTAGTTTACGCTACGAGCTACATCTAAGTTCGTGTTAGTCTATTTTTTTTCTTTTTAAATATAATTTTGTTGCTGGCATATCACACGCTGGCATGTCACAAGCTGGCATTAATCGTCAACAGACTCAAACCTCGACCATTACCCCCAGAGCTCCTGTTGCTAATTTTTATTATTTTAAACGACGTTAAAAATTTGAAAATATAAACTATATAACCTGTTCGACACACTAAGTAATGTTTACGGGCGAAAATTTACACAAATGTTCGATCAACTTGGGTATTTATGAATAAATAAAATCCGGTCTTGCATCTTGAATTACTAACTCGTCATCAATAATGAAGTACGTCATAATAATCATTATGAAATAAGGGACTCGCAGTTAATAAATAATACAAACCGACATTCCAGTTCTTATATATTTCAAAGAACACACTCGTATTCTATAAATTCAAGGTTTATTATTTTACATTAATATTAAATAATACAAGCCATTGTGTAATCACTGAAACTGAAGCCAACTGTACTAATATATATATATATATATATAATTGATAACTAGGAAAACTTATAATTACAGCGTAAAGCCTATGTTGTGTAACACCGACTCATATTTACCCCTTAATTATTTTCAGAAGTCTGGTAATCTATTTCTAAACTTTTCTTATTAATTCACAATGAACCAAGACTTATTTTATTGGCGCTTAATTAACTTAATCTAACCTAATTTAACTTTATCTAACGTAACTTACCTTTACCCGACCTAACTTAAACCTAACTTAACTTACCCAACCTAATTCACCCTTGTCCAACCTAACTTATCCTAACCCCAACCTAACTTAAACCTATCCCAACCTAACTCAGCATAACGTATCCTTACTTAACCTAACTTAAACCTAACGTAAATCTATCCCAACCTTCAACGAATTTAATTATCAGCGTTCTATCAGTGCAGGAGCTTGTCAGTTCTACGAGTACCATCCTTTACTTAAGGATCTCGAACAGACAAATGGATTATTAATTTTTTCGCTTTCATATATGACAGAACTAGAGTGCCAGAGCGGCATAGTGCCAACATATATCATTGTCATGCGAGTATCGAAGATTCTTTACTATATATACACATCAAATCAGAGAAAAGTTAAAAAAAAAAAATTGCAAATGAGAGCGCTTTCCATCCGGACACAATCTTTTATCATCTCTCGCATAAATAAGTGAAAATATTAAAAATACGTTTCAGGAACAGATTCGCTCTTGATCCATTCATCACTGTTTGATGAAGGTCCTTCCTGTCTTTCGAATCATCGAATGTTACTCGCTTCATTTCAGAGAAATTTGCTCAAAATCACAACAAAATTACTTTTATCTGAAGGATTGTAACATTATCGTCAGTGGAGTTCGTTTGCCACATAAAAATTGGTTAACTTTTGGTCATACCAAAACTTTAATACCGCTTAGTTTTCACGTCCCCATACAAAAAAGAAGAAATTAATAAACTAGAAGTAATCCAGAGGAATTTTACAGCCAAGATTGATAGCTGCAAAGAACTCATTTACTGGGAAAGGCTATGTAAATTAAATTTATATTCGCTGGAAAGGATATATATTATATATATATATATATATATATATATATATGAATAAAACCACGAAGGAAAGGAAACAGAATGGTGCTCAAGCGCTTTCGTCTAATGACATCCTCAGGAACACTGAAGTACATAAAGAGTTACAGCCTATATATAGGTTACAGAAAAAAAAATATATATATATATATATATACAATAAACGGAGAAATAAAATTAAAAATTAGAGGATTGTGGGAGGGGCATACAAATTTGTAAGGAAAAACTATCGATTTTTAGCACAAGATCAAATGAATTGTTTCCAACCAATGTTATAAAAAATACAAATTTATACTGAAATCTGCCCGGGTTTTAGCACTCTGCCCTTCTTGTATATAAAAATAAATTGAAAAATAAAAGTTATTAGAGTAGCATACAAGTTTACCAAAGATTTAGCGTTCTACCCTTCTTATCTAAATCTGTTCTGAAGGAATTCAAAACAACAGGATCGAGTTGAAAAAGACCTTTGTTTATGTTGAAGTTATTTGTAAGTTGGATAATGGCAGACTCAAGAATATTTCTATTAACAATGTTGCTAGAGTGAAATAAAACTGAAGCATTATTCCAATCAATACAGTGGGATAACTCTGACAAATGGACAGAAAGGGCACTGGACGACTGTCCTGTTCTAACGGAATATTGATGCTGTTTTATACGTGTGTGCAAATCCTTTCCCGTCTGACCTATGTAAAAGGAATCACATTGTTTACAACCAATTTTATAGATAATGCCTGAATTATTGGTAGGGCTATTTTTTACTATGATATTTTTCACAATATTGTTATATGAAAATACTACATTAATATCCAAAAGTTTAAGTACATTAGCAATGCCTAAAAAGCCCGGGAAAAATGGAAGTACTAAAATATTTTTTGACAAAGTACGAGTGTTATTACTGACACGATAGAAAGTTCGTGTTGCCTTGTTGAGACAAGATTCCATAAACGCAGATGGATAACACAGATAACTTCCAATACCGTTGATTTTTTCTAATTCGGCATCGATGTATTCCGGACTGGCGATCCTAAGGGCGCGGAGAAACATTGAAGAAAAAATGGCCTTCTCAGTGGGGGTGTCATGTCCCAGTAAAAGTGCACGTAGGAAAAAATTGTTTGTTTTTTTCCGATAGATACTAAACTTAGGATCGCCAGTCCGGAATACATCGATGCCGAATTAGAAAAAATCAACGGTATTGGAAGTGATCTGTGTTATCCATCTGCGTTTATGGAATCTTGTCTCAACAAGGCAAAACGAACTTTCTATCGTGTCAATAATAACACTCGTACTTTGTCAAAAAATATTTTAGTACTTCCATTTTTCCCGGGCTTTTTAGGCATTATTAATGTACTTAAACTTTTGGATATTAATGTACGGTAGTATTTTCATATAACAATATCGTGAAAAATATCTTAGTAAAAAATAGTCCTACCAATAATTCAGGCATTATCTATAAAATTGGTTGTAAACAATGTGATTCCTTTTACATAGGTCAGACGGGAAAGGATTTGCACACGTATAAAACAGCATCAATATTCCGTTAGAACAGGACAGTCGTCCAGTGCCCTTTTTGTCCATTTGTCAGAGTTATCCCACTGTATTGGTTGGAATAATGCTTCAGTTTTATTTCACTCTAGCAACATTGTTAATAGAAATATTCTTGAGTCTGCCATTATCCAATTTACAAATAACTTCAACATAAGCAAAGGTCTTTTTCAACTCGATCCTGTTGTTTTGAATTCCTTCAGAACAGATTTAGATAAGAAGGGTAGAACGCTAAATCTTTGGTAAACTTGTATGCTACTCTAATAACTTTTATTTTACAATTTATTTTTATATACAAGAAGGGCAGAGTGCTAAAACCCGGGCAGATTTCCAGTATAAATTTGTATTTTTTTTTTTTATAACATTGGTTGGAAACAATTCATTTGATCTTGTGCTAAAAATCGAGTTTTTCTTTACAAATTTGTATGCCCCTCCCACAATCCTCTAATTTTTTATTTTATTTTATTTCTCCGTTTATTGTATTATATATATTTTTTTTTTTTCTGTAACCTATATATAGGCTGTAACTCTTTATGCACTTCAGTGTTCCTGAGGATGTCATTAGACAAAAGCGCTTGAGCACCATTTTGTGTTTCCTTTCCTTCGTGGTTTTATTCATCATAAATATTTTTCACGTGTTACTTTTGTGAAATAATTTATATATATATATATATATATATATATATATATATATATATATATAAGGAAAATTATCGAAAAACTGGTACCTAATCTCAAACTAAACCCAATTAACACCCAACCAACACTGGAAAATAGGAAAAGTAGAATGTGTAGTGTTCCCAAACTAAAGTCCCGACAAAGGACACCCTCAACATTGAAGGAAAATAGCTTGGTTGTCAGGAGGCCAAGACTTTTTAACCAGCTTTCAGAGAACTTCAGGAATATCAAAGGGATCAAATTGAAATCTTCAATGAAAGATTAGATGCCTGGCTCAGGACGGTACCAGATGAGCCGGGTGTGTCTGGCTATGTGCGATGGAAATAGCAAGAATGCAACTCGCTTCTCCATCAGGCCAGGTCTAGAAGTGTGGAAATCAGCTTGACCTTCATGTGAGGAGAGACCAACGCATGGAACTTTTACAAATATATATATATATATATATATATATATATATATATATATACTGGTCAAAAAAAGAAACGCAATTAGCTTGCATATGGTGTAAAATTTAAGTTGTTAGTGGTATTATCAGAGTTTCAAGATTATGGTTAAATGTTTGTTCAAATCTTTTAAAGCCACTTAGTGCATGTTTTTAAACCTGACTAATCCCGGCTAAGACGCCATTTTGTTACAAACAATAAACAGAGATTAAATTGAATGTATTCTTTATGAAGGCATGCATTTTTTCTTTGACTTCACAGAATACACACTGCCCGTTGAGAAAACCAAACTTTTTCCCGCGATTGAGGCATGCCACGACTCTCAGAGGTCAACAGAGGTCGTGCCTTGGGCATGTTGGATGCAGGCATGTCTGCTGTCCAAGTTGCACAACGAATGCATGTGCATCCCATCACAATCTCTAGGCTTGTTAGACGGTATAATGCCACAGGAAGTGTTCAGGACCTGCCAAGACGTGGGCGACCTCGTGTGACGACTCAACGCCAGGATCGCCACATTGTACTGCAGCACCTGCGTCATCGGCAGCGGAATGCTCGTCAGATAGCCAGAGAGACACCTGGTATGCACAACAACAGAATTAGTGACCAGACCGTCAGAAACCGACTCCGTAATGCAGGACTCCGATCCCGCAGGCCTTACAGAGGTCCTTTTCTCACTGATGCAAGAAGGCAACGACGCCTGCAATGGGCCTATCAGCACCGTGACTGGACACAAAGAATGTGGAACCAAGTCCTCTTTTCTGACGAGTCTCGCTTCAGACTGTCCAATTCTGATGGCCGTGTCAGGGTATACAGACGACCAGGGGAGCGATACTCAGATGCTGCAGTAGTGGAGCATGACAGATGGGGAAGACCAAGTGTCATGGTTTGGGCAGGAATTGCCTTTGCTTCAAGAACTGAGCTGGTGGTTGTTGATGGCGCTCTGACTGCCCAGCGCTACAGGGATGAGATTCTTCACCCACATGTTCTTCCATTCATGAGGCAACATCCAGAATTGGTGCTCCTGCAACAGAACAATGCCAGACCTCATGCAGCCAGGATAGTGCAGGCGTACCTGCAGGCAGGGCCGGATTAACCATTAAGCAAAATAAGTCCGTGCTTAGGGCATCAAGGGAAGGGGGGCACCACAGAAATTTTCCATTGTCGGATTTACCATGGATTTATTATACTATTATAATCGCGGCTTATAGCCTATAAGCTGTTGAAAACTGAATTATATATATTCATATATAGTATTTATTTTTTTTCATTGTTTGAATTTGTAGTGAACAACAACCCTTTTGAGAGAATAAATATATTTCGTTGTAATCACACACTTTACGCTTTGCGTTATTATTTTGTTTATATCAAATCTTTGAGCGCCATATTAAAAATACATATAGATTAAATATTTTCGTGTGCTATAGTAAATGTAAAAACAAGATTCAGTCATGCTGAACTTTATAAAATAATTGTAGAAGACAATATTGAGTGTGCCTTCCCAAATGTAGAAATTGCCTTTCGTATATTTTTAACATTAATGGTCACAAATTGCTCAGCTGAGCGTTCATTTTCTCAGTTGAAGTATATTAAAAATACCAACAGAACAACTATGCAACAAGGCAGGCTGGATGCCTTATCTCTACTAAGTATAGAAGCAGATGTGTTACGTAAGATTAGTTTTGAGGATCTGATCAAAGACTTTGCAATTAAAAAAAGTAGGAGAAAACTTTTCAAATATAAATGAAGTGGAAGAAGTATACAAAAATAAACATTATTTTCCATCTTACTGTAAGTTTTGTTTCATTTCAAAAAATAAAATTTTATTTTATGGTTTATTTTTGTTTATATTTTGAATTACATATATATGGGGCACCAAAATCTTTTAAGTGCTTAGGGCCTCTAAAGGTCTTAATCCGGCCCTGCCTGCAGGGACAACAGGTGCAGACCTTACCATGACCAGCCTTCAGCACAGACATGTCACCGATAGAGCACGCATGGGATGAACTTGAACGGCGAGTTCGCAGACGTCAGCATCAGCCGCAGAACATCAGGGAACTGACCAATGCAGTTATTGAAGAGTGGAGGGCCATCCCTGTTGCTTTCCTGCAGAGACTGTTGAGGTCGATGAGGGCCAGACTCCAAGCCTGCATTGTGGCTAGGGGTGGCCATACGCGTTATTGACTGTTTGTTATGTTAAAGAATCATTTATTATATACTGAGTCCTCATGTTTATTAATAAATCTCAAAAATTGCGTTTCTTTTTTTGACCAGTATATATATATATATGGAGGAATTTCACACTTAGACACGTAAAATAAATGAATAAAGCAAACTCACAAGGAAAAGGAAAAATGATTCCAAGGCCTTTTGTGTATTCAACAGTACACCTCGTCATCCCTTGACAAATCATTTTTTCTTTTTCTTGTGGGTTTGCATCATATATATATATATATATATATATATATGGGAATGAACTCAGAATGGTCCCCTGAGTTTTTTATGATACACACAGACAGTGCATGGAACAAGGAACTCTTCTGGGATAATTAAATCCACTTGAAACGGACATGTTATGTGCCTTGAAAAGTGGACGCTCAATTTTGCCAGTTGAGGTTTAAGTTTTGGTTTTTGGCTAAATATATATAATAGTTACCCCTTTTTCTTTGATGTACAATCTGACGTGAAGGCAGCGAGTCTTTTGCTTATATTGAGGTTCTAAATGTAGCAGGGCTAGGCTGCTTTAAACCCTAGATCCATGTCCCAAAGCTGGATCCTGTCTGCTTTGCAGATAGCTGGTGAGGGAAGCTATATTTATGGGACCTCTTTGCGAGTGACCCGTTGCCCACGTCGGGCTAGCATCATGAAAAAGAAAAACTATGGTATTTGTCATTTACCATTACTTATTCGGACTATAGTGGATTTAATTATACCAGAAGAGTTCCTTGTTCCATGCACTGTCTGTGTGTATCATATATATATATATATATAATATATATATATATATATATATATATATATGCTGCAAACCCACAAGGAAAAAGAAAAACGATATATATATATATATATATATATAATATATATATATATATATATATATATATATATATATACACACACACACACACGGACAACAGTATGTTAAAATTTTTGCGTTCAAAGTTTGAAGGGTAATTTATAACAACTTCTTAAGTAAGAATCCTACTTAATATAAAAAGTTTAATCCTTCAAAAAATATAGAGAAAAAGTCCTTCAAAGTTGAAGTTAAGGAAAAGTTTTGTGGATAAAAAGGAATCTCATATTTTGTACACATTTCCTGAAATAATAATAATAATAATAATAATAATAATAATAATAATAATAATACATATATATTTATTGGAGATATTCGGGAATAGTAAAAATTTAAATAATAAATTTTACGAGAGTGGGTATAAGGGTATAATTTGCTACGTATCTGAAATAATTACAATAATGAAATAATGAAGAAATAAGTTAAATATAGCTTGAAAATTGTATATAGAAAAAGCGACAAAGAATTGTCTGAACTTCCTTTGTTATTAACTTTTTGTTTGAGAAATTGTCGTTAAACTTTTTAATTAATACTTCCTTGGGCAAGTGGAAGACGTTTGCCTCCTACAAAATGCGAGAATAAAGAGGGGAAAAGCTGTTTGTAATTACTTTACCGCTTTCCTCTCAGAGGGGAAGCGGCGTAAAAGTTCTGCCAAAAGCCAACAGATACGAGATAGAGAAGACCTTTCAATAAGATACCAAGTTGTGCCGATGCTATTTCGCTAAGTATGCCCTTAACGGCACTCGGACCTTGACCGATGGTCCAAATTCTCAAAATATTGAGGAATTATTTTCAATTTAAGAAAAATCTTTCAGGAAAATGTTTTAACTTTCAAAAATAAATTACAGACAACGAGACAGAATTATCCAACCTAAGGAGAGTATTAACATTTTAAAAAAGTGGACAAAAATTAGATTATAGAATTTCTTTGGCGTGTGAGGGGAAATATTTGACTCGATTTTCATTCTGTACTTCCAATAGAGGGTTCTTTGTAAATATAGATTCAGTACAGTTAGGTTGAGTGAATTAAAAATCAGGTTAAATTATGCTGGATTAAATCAAATTTGGTTAAGTTAAATTAAATCATTTGAAGGTCTAAATATCTTCGTCGAGAAATTCTGCATTCGAGAAAGGTCTCTTGACCCTCGAAACCTATTTGTCCAGTCGGTCAAATGTTCTCCTTCTGAAGGCCCCACCGCTGACTTAAATTCATTTGAGCACATTATAGGAAACTGTAGAATATAAAACAGTTAACTCAGTAATTCTTACGTTTTTACCTGATCTCATTCTGAAAACACACACACACACACACACACACACACACACACACACTTCCATGAAGAGTAGATACGATGTGCTACATCTTATTAACATGCTAATTTGGATGCGTTTCATTCACAGGACTGAAATATATTTGTTATAGCACTCAGTTTTCAATTAATAGCTATCATTTGTATAAGAATAGGGTGAACCTTACAGAGTTTATGTAGTAAGCTATTACGTTTCGAATTAATAATTCCAAACTTTAAAATGTGCTAAAAAGTGATTTAATAAAGAATTTGGAGAGACCACGAATCCGTTCAGACTGATGCGAAGCAATAGAAATGTTGAAAATGAAACAAGACTTACTCGAAAATGTCCACTATTCTAGCTAGACCAGATAATTGTATCCGTTTTTAGAAAAGGCTCGTATACCTCAAAACAGCATTTGTGAAATTGTGAGATATGGGAGGTTCTCACAGGTGATAACACTACACTAAATAGAATTAAGTATTTTCAGAAGGTACCTTGAGACAAGCGCTTCAAAACCGCCTCCAGGAGAGGCTTGGATAAATATTTCACAGACGTCATATATGTATTAAAACAGCATTTTAAACCATTGTGATATTTCTTATCAGACTTATCGCATTTATAATCAATCAAGAAGAGTAGAATAGGTAAAATTATTATATCTGTAGCCAGTGTACGCTCAGACCAATTTCCTCATCACCACTGACGTGTAGCTACTAAATATATCATATCCGATGCATGTCCAAATGTTTCTTCATTGCAATGAACCTATAAAATATAGGTTTTATAATAAGAAAATTAATTTTAAGATCTTGTCACAAACTAGTTCTATGTCCAACACTTCCCATGTAATATTTTCAAAACTGGATCATAATTAATTCGTAGTATTATCAACCAATTCAGAAGGTAACTAATCTTCAGGATGGGAGAATTGTATATACACCCCTATTCACACTGGTCTTAGAATAATGACTAAAAGTTCCAAGAAGTTATGATTCATTGAGTTCTATGACTTATAGTCGGAATATAATTTAATTCACTATGCTTTGACTGTTCACACTACATTCGTTTTGCCAACTTCAATGAAATATTGAAGTTAGAGTCATTTATAATTTATTTTTCATAAAAGTTTTGTATTTGTAAAATTACTATTTTGTTAATAAAAAAAAAAAACTCCATTTTCTTTTTTTGAGCAATTTCAAGTTGCAGGGAGAAATGCTTACCTCCCACCAATCCTTGGAAATGTTCCAAAATTTGTTTCGTGAAAGGGAACGTGCGTGGAATTCCTCAAACACAGAATGAGAGATCCAGAGGCGTTTACACAGTCATCGGAATTTCCAGGAATCACGTATTTTAGATCAGGAATTTCACGAAAAATGACTATTGTGAATAAGCTATTTGTAACACTTTGAAATTCCAGTTGAAGCGCAGAGATTTTTGTACAAGAATAGGACGGTCATTCATTTTATATTTTCGATCAGTTAAAACTCCGAAGCTATAATGTCTTGAATTATATTTTCATACTTCTTTTAACATTAACCAAATACAACCAATTTTATTATACTTAAATACTAAATAACTTAATATTACAGGGTGTCAACAATATCCAGTTACCCCTATGTTTTTTTTTTTACTTCAGTACAGTGCCCAACAACCGAAATGTGTGGAATAATGATCATCACAGTTTTCATAAGTGAACAAGTTGAACGCATTTCCGCCTTCACTTGTCCAGCGAATCGATGTGAGCACCATCATTATAATAATGATAGAATAATTGGTCGCCATGTTCGGTGCAACCTCTTCTTTACCATGGGTGAAGTGATTTGGCAAAACGCATCATTGACTGCTTTTTTTCAACTTTTCTGTTGTGTGATCTGTTTTACACCTTTTATCTCCACAAATATCTACGTGAAAAAAAAAACCCAGAGGCGTGATAAGACATCGTGAACACTCTGTTCCATAATATTTTATAACCTTTAACCTTTGGTTAGCTTCCGCCCGAATTGTTCATTCTGACGAAGGTCAAGCTTTTCACTCCACCGTAGACCTACAGTTTAACGTGGAATCCGAACCACGCCCCATCAGCAGCCCAGCGTCTTAACCACTAGGCCACCTAGGGTACCCTGCATACCTGCATTCTTTAATCAACTTCTGTATACGTATATACCTACCACACACACACACACACACACACACACACACACACACACACACAAATATAACGTTCTTTACCACTACAGACTACACTATCATTGTGTAGTGTAAATGCGTGCTCAGGACGTGGATTACGCTAGGCGGGAGCGAAACTTCGTCTGTGCAGCATATCTTACTTCAGTCTTATTTTATATTATACAGGGTGTTTCAGGAGGAAAGGTCAATACTTCGGGAGGTGATAGTATCGGTCATTGTGAGAAAAAAAAGTTCATATAAACATGTGTCTAATTCTGAATGGTTACGGAGATAGAGCTGTTTGAATCTACAAATACAAAAGCATTGTTAATGGTAATCAAGAAAGAGAAACCAATTACTGGTTCTAACATTTAATGTTTAAACATTGGCATTTTGAATGGTATCAGATACAGAAATGACAAATTTGTTACAGTTTACAATACGTTTTCAAAAATCCCACCGTCAACCTCAATGCAGCACTTTGCAACTCGTGTGCGAAGATCGCGTGTTGTTCGTCTGAGTTGATCTTGACGTTCCTTTATGTGGGCAGCAGCATCCAAAATGCGCGCGAGCAATTCGTCTCGTGCATCCACCTTTCTTTTGTAAACTTAACTTTTCATCCACCCCCACAAACAATAATCTAACGGAGAGAGGTCTGGAGACCTTGGTGGCCATTGAATGGAACCACCGCGGCCGATCCATCGACCAGGGAATGTTTGATTTAGGTATTGCATCACCAGACGGGTAGAATGTGGAGGAGCTCCGTCATGCTGAAAGTACATACCAGCGCGTGTAGCCAAAGGAACATCCTCCAATAGTCCTGGCAATTCATTTTGCAGAAATATGTATATGTATATATATATATAAAAAACATATATATATATATATATATATATATATATATATATATATACACATTTCGAACAATTTTTTAATAATTTCAGGTAAATTTTACATTAAAAATTATTTTTATAAAAAAATATTAAAAAGGTTTAATAATTTTTGCATGTTAAGTAGAAAAATCATACTCTTTCGTTATATGTTGATAGAATTTGAATTATATGATATGTTAGTCTGAAAACTTGTTTGCATATAGATAAATACATATGTTTTATTGTGTAGAAGTCTTATTAAAATTAAATGACAAATGTTGATTTTATAGCCTTTTTAAAATGTACCCTTTTTTTATGGCACACACGTTATATACAGTGTGTGTGTGTATATACACACAGTGCATTACTTCATACACTACTATTGTGATTTATTTATTTTGGGCGCCCAGATTTGGTTGTATTATTTACACTTTGCTTGAAAGTGGAAAGTGTACAGAAAACGTGATATTCTGCATGTTTTCTTTGTTGATTTAACATTATTTTACATTGTTAATTGTTCTGTGTGTTATTTATGTTGATTAATTAATTATTAATATTACATTTCTCTTTGACGATGTAAAATTGTTCTTTTATACGAGTATACAGTGTACAGTATTTACATTAGCTTTTGCATGTTCAAGCACGTAACCTCAATTTCCCCATAATGTCTTATATACGCGAATAAGCGAACCCTCTCCGTCCTAACCTCTCGCGTATTTGCCGGAATTTACTGAATATATAATATATATATATAATATATATATATATATATATAATATATATATATATATGCAGCATATATTGATACAGACCTAACTGACAAGTAGTTAGTTTTCGCGCTGCATCTTTTTGGAATTAGAGGAAACGCTTGATAAAAAAGTTAAACTTAAGCGTGCATTGCAATTCCCATAAGGTTGTCCGTTAATAATACAGCGTCATAACATCGCCCCCTTAATAACATATTTCGCGATTATATCCACAACAACGCGAGTAATAGGAAACTTTGACAGTTATTGCCTCGAATTAGGTCTCGAACTGAAAGCTACTGCTCTATGATTTAATAAAAGAGCCAAAGGGAAACTCCACGACCGAAATAGTTTTACATATTATGTATGCATGTATGTATATGTATAGTATAGTCGTACACGTATGTACGTACATTCTTGTTACATCTTGTGTATACAGTACAATGTATATTTTTGGGGGTGGAGGAAACATCTTTGTAAGGGGTTCCAAAAAACCTTAGCCCCCCCCACCCCATTTGCAGCTTACATGTTTACTTATATCGAAATAGTTTTTAGTGATTATAAAAATATATAAAATTCTTTATTTATTGCAGGTATTAAAATTACTCTAGCTGATAAAGTGATAATATAATGGCTTCTCAATTAATTGGTGATTCGGAGAGGCAACGTGTGATAGATCGCGTACGAGCAATAACATTTCGGGACGCTCGTGATGCTGGAGCCACCTTTATAACACGTTCATGGGTTGCCAAAAAGTTGCGAAGAAGTGAGGACTTCGTCAAAAGAAATTGGAATAAAACTTTGGATGAATGTGAAATGGATACAACCAAATCTGGGCGCCCAAATTTGCCACTCTCTCAGGAAACAAAGGACATCATTGAAAGCGGTACGCGTAAGCGGAAAAACAGCTGTGCTAAACTTTCTAGAGAGATCGAAGTGTTGAGAGGAAAGATCGTTAGTGGTGAGATCATTCGACCGTGTACCGTCATAGGCAAGGTTTAAAGCCTTGGCATGAACTTCCAAAGCCAAGAAAAACTTAACTTAACATCGATGACAGAATGTGGTTTGCCCATTATCTTGAAGATTGGGATGTGGATGATTTCATGGATTTAGCTGTCTCCGATGAATTTTTTGTTTACGTAACACGTCGGCCTAGCTACCAAAATGATCGAGTGTGGGCCACAACACCAGATGAAATCGATGACAATGAACATCATCGCGAATTATTAAAAAGTCCAGACCGTGTTGGTGTGTTTGTTTTGTTCACTGCAAAGAAGCTCATGTGGGTGCTGAAGCCAAATGGTCAGAGTTGGGATGTACAGTATTTTCGTGATATTATTCTATCCCAGCATGTCATTCCTTTTCTAAGAAACCCAAACAATGTTATGGATGTCGATCAGGTCACACTTCTGCACGATAAGGCCCCCTGCTTTAAGACATTAGCCACTCAACAGTTGTTGCGGAACCATGAGATCGATTTCTTTGGAAATGAAGAATGGCCAGGAAATTCTCCTGACCTGAACGTCTGTGAACACATTGGATCAGTTATAAAGGACAAGGTTGAATGTCTCTTGTTTCAAGAACCTGCAGCAAATCGATTTTTGAAGGATACAATGACGCAACACATTGAAACTGTTTTAGCAAATTTGCGTAACGATCAAGATCTATTCACGTCACTTTTGGCAAGCTACCCAAAGCGAATTCAGGCTGTCTTGGAAGCCAATGGCGGGAACACCAAGTTTTAATTGTTTCTCATTAAATGCAGGATTAAATTCTCTTTTGTAAGGTATGTTTAGTTTTACTGTACCTCTAATGGTTTAGGCCATGGGCGGGAGGGCTAAGGTTTATTGGAGCCCCGTAGTTTAAGTTATACGTACGCAGAAACGTTTCTTAAAATAGTTTATTTTACAGTTTTGGAAAATGAAAATTTGTAAAAAAACAAAAATTACTAATTGGTTACACACACACACACACACACACATTATTAGTGGAGAAAAACCAACTGAAAATTTGTAAACATAACTTTAAAACTGAGAATATCAGTCAATGTTATTTGAAGTGACATCATTAACAACATATAATTAGCGACACCCAAACTACAACAAACAAGGTCAATAATTGACAACACTTTAAAGGAAAGAGGAACATTAATTACCACCGTGCTCTCACACACACACACACACACACGAGAGCATCTCTGCATAAATCCATATTCCAGTATGCGAAAATCTTATTAACTTAACCTAACCTTCGTGCCATGGAATCGAGAAGGGGGGCGTGATAAGTGTGTCGGGTACAACTGAGGGCTAGGAAGTACATAGTGAGGTAATCTAGGCCAACCTAATCTAACTGACCCTTAACTAAGTCAACCTAGCGTAACCTAACCTAATCAAGTCAAGACCAACAATATCTTTTTCCGACAATAAAAATGTTTCAGATTTGTTTACACACACATTTATTTAAGTTTTCCGAGATACCATGAGTGTTACTTAACCCCAAAAATATTACCCCACTACATTTGTGAATTATCACACACTCGACCTCACTTATGCCCAGTTGCCTGGCGTACACACACACACACACACACACACACACAACGTGATTACGCTGTACCCCAAGGGAGTTGCAGTGGAAATCTTCAAAATAAGACTAGACGCCTGGCTCAGAACAATCCCCGATGAGCCGGGCGTACCTGGCTATGTGAGGTGGAGAGCGCAAGACTCCAACTCACTACTTCACCAGGCCAACTCGAGAGGAGGGGCGACAAGCTTGACCTTCGCGCGAAACCTTTGTAAGGTTGTAAGGTAAGGTGTGTGTGTATATATATATAATATATATAAGCAAACAACCACAAGGAAAAGGAAACACAAAGTCCGAGCGCTTTCGTGATATATTCACATTATCAAGAAGGAACAGAAAATATTTTCTGTTCCTCCTTGATAATGTGAATATATCACGAAAGCGCTCGGACTTTGTGTTTCCTTTTCCTTGTGGTTGTTTGCTTATTAATAAGGTCACGTGTTATTTTGTGATTCTAGTGCATATATATATATATATATATACAAACTCAGAATGGTTCCCTGAGAACAATATATGTTAAACACAGACCGTGCATGGCACAAGGAACTCTTCTGGGATTTAATTTTCCCAGAAGAGTTCCTTGTGCCATGCACGGTCTGTGTTTAACATATATATATATATATATTATATATATATATATTATATATATATATATATATACACAGTATATATATATATATATATATATATATATATATATATATATATATATATATATATATATATATATATATATATATATATATATATATATGTACTATATTGGGGTACAGCGTTCTGACGTCACTGAATTATAATTGTAAATCATTGGCAAGGTTGGTAAACCTGAATTCAAACTCGTAAGTTTTGTACTGTACTTTAAAATTTAAAGTATTATTTGCAACGGAATTCAAGCAAGCAATTGTTCTTTGATTTGAAAATTATACATTATTAATGCAAGTGTTATTGATGTATTAATGATAAACAGTTTCTCTCTAGTCTTGCTTGCATTAAAAGTGATTATAATTTCCAACAATATTAAAAGATTCATTTTCATACTTGCCAACCCTACCGATTTTAAGGCTATTATATTTTTACCACCTATTCTGCAAATAATATCAACCCTTTTATGCTCAGAATGCATACAGAGTTTACGTAGATGAGTATAATTTTATTATTAAATACAGTTGTTGTATACCAGGGGTGTTCAACCCGTTTTTCATGAAGGGCCACATTTCAATTAATAACCCACACCGAGGGCCAGTGTGCAAATTTTAGGTAAAATTTTAATTTAAAATTAAATTTTACTGAAATAAAATATGACATTAGCTAATGAATTTTCAGTATCCGCCAGCCGGGCCTGATACAAATATTTGGCGGGCCGGACTCTGGACCGCGGCCAGTATGTTGGACAAGCCTGTTGTATAGTTGTAAACTGCCTTTACGAAGGGTGCACGCTTCATGGACCCAAATCTACTAGTTATTACATATAATTATATAATCCTAAAATTGGTTAACATAAAATGTAAAATTACAATTATATTGTACATTATTTGAAATTGGTGAATCGAAATAACTTGCTCAGAAGCATAAAACACTCGCTGGCTGAAAAGGGTATTTTTTATGCGTATAAATCTGACTTTGGTACGTTGTTCAGTAATAGAATGCAACGTATTCAAAAGATAAATAAAATAACTTAGAGCCGTTATAGGCAAACGTTTATAGGCAAACGAATTGCGAGCTACGGGGCTTGAGACCAGTCGCAAACAACGAGAATCGGACTGGTTCAACAACCACATTCAGATTTTGCGCATTTGGACTGTCACGTATTCTGTAGCGAACCTGTGTTTGTCCGTTTCCCCTATTCTTCCCCCATTGCTCTCTATACCACGTGTACATTTAGTGTTTATTATTTGCCTTTAGAATTATGTATGTTGCGAGTTGTATATATTTATTTGTGAATTATCCGTTATTTTCCTTTCAATTAAAAGGTGTTTTAACTTGGCTAATACGTATAGGTTGTCAGTGTATATAGGCTACGGTGGATTGGAAACGGAAGTGGTGACACTAAAGTACTTGTACTCTCTCTCTCACCTCAGAAAATCTCTCTCCGCGAGTTTTTGTAAAATAACCTTAGTAACGTTACGCGACTTGGTGTATATACACACCTGGGTAGCCTAGTGGTTAAGACGCTGGGCTGCTGGTGGGGCGTGGTTCGGATTCCACGTTAAACTGTAGGTCTAAAGTGGAGTGAAAAGCTTGACCTTCGTCAGAATGAACAATTTAGGCGGAAGCAAAACCAAAGGTGTGTGTGTGTGTGTGTGTGTGTGTTATGGCATTTTGCATAATGGTATTAAATGCCAGGCCACTTTGCAAACAGGCCGGAAGATTGGTCATTTTGCAAAATGACTGGTAATGCTATCGGCTATTTAGCAAAACGGCAGAACTTCACATTGAACTGGACAGTGAATTGAATGTTCGGTTAGGTCAAATGTCCGCCCTTGACGATTGGTTAGGTTAAGTCGTGATATTTTCGTTAAACAACAAAAATATCACGACTTAACCTAACTGGGCATTCAGTTAACCTAACCGGGCATTCAATAATTTAAATTTCAATAAATTGAAAATTTCAATCGAACTGGATTGAATCTCTTAATTGGAGTTCTGCCTTTTCGCAAAATATTATGCAAAATGGCCAATATGCGGCCTTTTTCTAAAGTGGCCGGCAATGTAATGCCCATTTGCATAAAGGCCATCATATTGGCCTTTTTAAAAATGGCCGGCCATTTTGCAAAAAGGCTAACATATATATATATATATATCAACAATAATAATAATAATAAGAATAATAATGTTACTAAACTGACTGAAGCCAGCATCCGTAGCTCAGTCGGTATAAAACAATTTCCCTTATAAGCGAAGCAAAAACACTGAGGTTGGGGGTTCGACTCCCGATGGGTTGGCTCGGTTTGGCTGATGGGGGGTTGTTTAACCTTCTTCGTAAAATCTCGGGTCATATGACGGAGGGGGGTCTCTGAACGCGGAGGACGGTCTCCCATCCAACTACTACCCAGACCCAATGTCGCTTAACTTCGCTGATCGACGGGAAGCAGTGTTACGACACAGACCACGACGTAGCCCAAAGTGCTACGGCGCGGGACGCAGGACGAGACGAGCGAAGGGACCCGCCCGCGTGAGACGAGGGCGCGCCTTGGATGGTAGTTAATAATAATCCATAGGAGTTAGATAAGATTGGCCTGAGCGCCGTGCCGATTTCCAATTTTCCTAAACTATTATTAAATTGAGTAAAAAAAATAAAAAATAAAAAAAAATAAACAAAAATAGAGTACCTTTGAAGCACCGAATTTGACTATCATCCAGATTCATTTCAAAACTTCAGTATACATAAAGAGCAAATAATATACCGGGTGTTCAGAAATTAACGTGTATATTGTGTATATTACTACGGGATATATATATATATATATATATATATATATGCTATGGGTTGTGGTAACTTCTGAACACCCGGTATTTGAAAGTTAGCCATTTTGCAGAATTTGCTCTATACCTTACTTAAGCTAGCAAAAAATACAGTATTAAGAGATATAATCTTGGGATATTGCGTTTGGCAATCGTTTACTTAAAAGTCACGGATGATTGATGAACCTTCATTGTAAAGAGCTCGGATGAAGATTCAAGGATGAGGAGCCTTTGACTGATGAAGCAAGCAAAAACTTCCTTTCTTTAAGGCTTTAAAAGCAGCGAATATTCGACTTTTTAATTTCAGGTTTTTTTTTTTTCACCGTGTCGGCGTTGAGTCGCGAAGGCTCAAAATTATATGGACTGAGATTAAGGCCTTTTCGTCACGACGTAGAAAATTTTACAGCTGGGTCTCGAAAATTTTTTTTAATTTAAAAATTTTTTGCCAGCGGATATTCTTTTACCCAAATGAATGTGTGTGTGTGTGTGTGTGTGTGTGTGTGTGTGTGTGTGTGTGTGTGTGTGTGTGTTATCAGGTTTTTCGTTTGTTCCATGTCTCTCTATTTTCATTAAAGCGCTTTGACAAAAAAAAAAAAAGAATTTGTGCGTTAATAATTGAATACTGTATATTGCCACCCGAGGAAAAGTTGCATTAAAATCAACCTTATTCAGGGCGCGTGCGGTTCCAGCGTTCCACTCCGCCACGAAAGGCTCTCTCTGCTTTTCTAGATCAAAGATGGTCCTTGGCACGTTCTTTGTGAGGAGTCTGGATGTTGGCACTTGTATAACGTCTTGCTCTTTGAATTCGTGTCATTTTGTTCAAGTATCTGTAAACAAACTGAAATCTACGTACGCATTTCCCGAAAAAAAAAAAAAAAAAAACTAAAGTACTTTCTTATATGGAAGGAAAAACAGTTTACGCTTTGTCTGTTCGAACTTCACGTCATCAGTTTTTCAACACTGAACTAATAAATAATTAATCTTTTGAAAAACGGATTAAGAATTATATAAAAAGAGTTATAAATTATAGTAGTACAAATTTGGAGTATAATGTCAATTGCATGGCTTAACTTATATACTAATAGCCAGTCATATTTGCAGAGGGGACCTACAGCTTCACATGGAATCCGAACTACGGGCCGTTACCTTATCTGAACGAAGAGGGCGATCTCCCATCCAAGTACTATCCAGACCCAATGTCGCTTAACTTCAGCGATCTTATAAAATGTAACTAAGGTTTAACTAATACTGACCCTTTAGGCATCTAGAAAAACCAAAATCTTTTCAGCATACTAGCTCAACAAACCTATTCGGAAAGGGTGTTAATGTACAGTCCTGTTCGTGTCTCCGGGCAACCGTTCACGTAAACATTTTTCGTCTATCGCGGGCCTAATTTTGCCTTGACGTTATTGACCTGCATCGTCACAGTGAGCAAAAACTGTTCGCTTTCATATAAGATAAGGCATACCTGTGGTTGAGAGAAATTTGAAGAATCAGCGCTATTTTTCTGGGATCAGCCAAATTGTTTTACTTTATCAGAGTAATGTAGTGTTAGGAAAAATCTTTTTTCTTGCAAATGTACGAGTATACAGTCCACTGGTGTACTGGATCCACTACGGTAATACCGCAGGTATTTTAATGATCCGAATCTGTTTATTTTGTCTTCGATATAATTCTTACTTCATGCTGTTTTGGAACGAGGTTCCTCATTCATAAGTGTTTTGTTGTGGCACTAACTTCCTATAATTTAAACAATGTTTAATTGGTCATTTGTGTAAAAAAATATTATTCTTGTTTTAACTTCATTTTCCTCCGGTTTTAATTAATAATCGTTCACGACATCACGGACAGGAACAATGAATTGGGAAGGTTTGAGAGACGAAGATCCGGCGGGACGAAGAAAGTGGACCAACGTATAGCCTGAGTGATTGAGCGTATTTCCCTGAATCCCACAATCTCTGCCAAGAACCGAGAGAATCGGTTACGTTGAGGCAAAAAACAAAAAGAGTGGACGGTTGAGCAATGGTCCATGATCTCCGCACCAAAACTGTTGGAAATTTTGGAAAATGCACGTCAAAAAGTAGCAATCAATGAATGCCCCGCCGATGTGAGGATGTGATCAAAGCAAAATGCGATCCCACCAGACAGACGCGGGTATTTATATTATTTCTGATGCTTTAATTTGTTGCTTACATAGCCGTAACGATACCATCATGTATTGAATGGCATATTTGTGTATATTCTGAAAATCCTAAACTTTATGGCTGCCTGGAAACTCGTACACGGCTCTGTAAATAAAGTTCTTTTATCAGGCGCTAAAAATCCATTGAAGTAAATAAATAATGCTTAGGAACAATCGTAAAAATAACGCTTTCAGACACGCATATGGTAAATGCAAGCACGCAATTTATACTTTTATTGTACTGAATCTTGCCGTATTTTGTTTTCTTCGTATATGAATAATTTCTTGCAATACGGAAATCCAACTCTCCTCTACGACACAATGAAAAGGTGTGAGAAAACTGGAGGTAAACGGTAAAAGTGTATACTTATGAATGGTATATACATAAATAGTGTATATAAATAATACATGTACTCCGGTGGAGATTCGAATATGGTAGCCCTTAAGGGTCACTATATAGTAGATATTCACATTCATAGCATATACTAATAAGAAGAAAGGTAAAAAACTCCAAATCATTGTTTTTATCGACACTTGACAGTAAATCTTCGGACTCGCGGAAATCCATTTTGGTAAACGAGTTCATCATCGAATGTGTTTATTTGTGTATACAATGAACAGGTTGGTTGGTTAGACTATAGGTTAAGTGTATAAATACGTAAAGGAACTAGATGGACATTCGTCATGAACTAAAGGCACTTATTTCTTCCTGACATTCACCGGTACTATGTTCGAAATAAATATGTTTAACGCTGAACTTGATAAATGTCCGATATTTACCGGCAGATAATGTACAAAATTTATCAGTTATACATTTACTGCAACGACAAGAACGCTTTCTCAAGGAAAGGACTTAATAACGGTAGCAATAATAACAATGTAATGGTTGGAGGATATCGTACCTCCTTAACAGCGGCAAAGATCACGTGACCTATAGCTTTACACTGGATCCGAACCACGGGATGTTACATCATCTGGACAAGGAGTACGGTCATTCACTGGGTGAACAAACCCAACGCCACTTAAATTCGCTAAACTAAAAGGGAATCGGTGTCGCGACGTGGCTTACATAATCAGGAACATTAGTGCCATACCTTCAACGGCTGATGGTGAGAGAACAAAAATGGAGACTAAAAGTGACTTATAAAAGCCGAAACTCGATGAGAAATTAGAAAATATTAATCAAAATTGGAACTTAAGACCAGAGATATTAAATACCACTTCAATAGCTGGTGGAATTAAAGGAAATAAAGAACATGAGAATGCTTAAGATTTGTGAAAATTCTTACTTAATTTTAACTTAGATTCAAGACAAATCATATTTAGTAAATAATAATTATGAATTTGCAGTTTTCATTATATGATTCACTCGCGAAATTATGGTCTGTTTTAATTTGTATAATAATAATCAGTCAGGAGGGACAGAAACTGGCACAGGGCTCAGGCCAACTAATGCAGAGTCGAAACCCCGATTTCAGTAACTTCACTTCGCCTACAGGGAAAGGGTGTTTGTTACCTACTGGGCTACGGGAGTTGGCAATTTGTATAATATGTTGGGTATTGAAATAACACTGCTGAGCAGTAGTCGGCAACTAGCGTTCTGGGTGGTCAGATCCCGATTGTGGATGACCATTGGCTGGCGCTGCCTTGGTTCAACTATGCTCGTAAAAATAAAAACAATTTAATATAAAAAAAAAGACTTTGCAGGATTAAAAAGCACATTTAATAAATATTTCAGAATAGCGTTTGTATCCTTACGTGTCTTTCCAAATGTACCCAGCAAGAAATAGGGTATTCAGCAAACGTCATTAAAATATTCACATTTACTAAACTTCCTATTGTTTTCTGGATATCTTCAGCACTTGAAAATATTATGCTATATTGGTGCCTATATTTAAGTTATATTTATATTAATTAAGTAAATAAATTATTACGTAACTAATTATACGAGCGATAGTAGCCTTGGCCCGCCGTAATCTTCCCCGTTCACGATATGACCCGCGTTTGAATGTAGTCGCCTACCACTGCTGTAGAGTAATTGAATAAAGGGTGTATTAAAATCAGTGAAGGTACGATTATTGTTACTGCAATTAATTTCCACGTAATAAAAATAATAATAAAAAATAATTTATTATTAAACATAAAATGAATAATTCTTTAAAAAAGATCCTAAAATCCTTAAGCTTCGAATGCTTCGCGAGTTCTCAGCTCCTCATTTCATTTATTCAAAATCCAATTATAAACTTTAATTAGATTTTAAGATCAAGGTTAAAACTCGAGTTTTACTTGATGTATACCTTATGCGATATATATATATTATATATATATATATATATGGTAATGTAATAATAATAATGTTTGGGGAATATCGTACCTCCTTAACAGCGGCAAAGATCACGTGATGGAGGGGACCTATAGCTTTACACTGGATCCGAACCACGGGATGCTACATCATCTGGACACGGAGTACGGTCATTCATTGGGTGAACAAACCCAACGCCACTTAAATATATCCTCGTAGTTACTTATTTAATTTTTAATCAAAACTCAATTAATAAAAAATTAAAATTTTTAATTTCCTAAAATACTTTGGGAAAAAAGTTTAAAAATTTTTTTCCTTGAAAAACTCGTAAAGAGCAAAAAAAGTTTAGAAAATTATTTTGAAAGTCGTCTATAATATGAATCTTTATATTACGTCACCAATTTTCTCAAGGCTGAAATACGAATCTTTCGAAAGTAAAATTAATTAAGAATTAAACGGTAAAGAAAAGATATAAAGGAAGTAAATAAGAATTATAAAGGAAATGAATTTCAGTGATTTAATTGGTAGTGTGTGTGTGTGTGTGATTGTGATTAAAGGAAACTGCGATTATCTGAAATAAAAGAATTTGTAATTAAAAGAAAGCCGAACAAAAGAATGAAAAGGTCTGTTTCAATTAACGTTCCAAACACTAATAAAGAAAACTTGAAAAGAACCATAAAAAACGACATATTTCAAAGCGGAAAACTTTGACACCAAAAATCAACGCTGGATTTTGCTATTTTGAAGAGGATCAAAGAGTTTCTTTCGTGATTACAACGTAAATGGAGTGATTTAATATCTAATATACTATTGAGCTAAAATGTGTCTGTGTGTGTGTGTGTGTGTGTGTGTGTCTGCTTTTTTCGGAACCGTGCACAGCCTAAACGGCACATCGGAAAATTCTGCAACCACCACCAACTGATAGCCCATGAGCTGACGATGTGCTCTGTCAAGTTTCCCGGTCCTAGGTCACCGGTTACTGGGTCCGAAGGCCCCAGCACCGCGATAAAACTATAGAAAAGAACGCAGCCGTGAAAATCTTGAGCTTCACATTTATACTGTGATATATATAATGGGAAGAGGGGGGTGGGGTAATTGGGGGAGTGGGGGGTGGGGGTAACGGGGAGAGGGGTGGAGGTAATGGGGGGAGAGGGGTGGGGGTAATGGGGGGTGGGGTGGGGGTAATGGGGAGAGGGGTGAGGGTAATGGGGAGAGGGGTGAGGGTAATGGCTTTTTTACTTTTGTGTGGGGGTAATGGCGTTTTTTTAAAATTTTGTAGCTTAGCCACTTCTTCCTATGAGGGCCTCATCTATATTATAATAAGAGAGCTGTCCGTCTGTCCGTCACACTTTCAGAAATTGTTAGAAAAAATTGAGAAAAATTCAGAAATTGTAAAAAAAATTCATTAATTGTATTACGGGCGGCAATGTGAAGCTCAAGATTTTCATGACTGTGTTCTTTTCTGTAGTTTAGCAATGGGGGAAGGGGAGGGGTGGGGGTAATGGGGGATGGTTGGGGGTAATGGGGGAGGGAGTTAGCTCCCAAGTTGTATGAATGGGGGTGAGGAGGTTTTGGGAGATACCAGATTCAGAAATGTTGACACAATGTGAAGCTCAAAATTTTCACGGCTGGGTTCTTTTTTTGTAGTTTAGCCTGTCTAACCGTCAGCGAAGCGGCGGGAACTGTACTAGTATAATATAATAAAAAAATACATGAAAACGTGAAAAAAAAAAGTCTTTTTCTCTTTACATTTGTGATTGATTGGATAGCCCGAAAGGACTCACAATTTAATTGGGATATTGAGCTCCATTCTTTCATCGATTTGCAGTTACGATTCATTACAATTTTTGTAATTATATTACCGATATTTTATAAAGTATTGGTGGTTACGATTGTACCATCCAGTGATATGCCATATATATGAGATATATGTGATATGCCATACTTTTGTCGCTTAGCCACTTCTTCCTATGAGGGCTTCAAATAATATAATTTTAAATCTACAACCAATAAAAAAAAATGAAGTAGTGAAAAAAAATCCGGAGGGCGATAGCGAGCTACCGCTTGTCTATTCTATTGTGTTGCTACAAATCATATTAGTTTTATAGAACTATGCCATGCGCCTTTATTTGTAAGGTACCCGGCGTTGCCCGGGATAAATTTCACATTGCTGTTGCATGTCGTTCACAGTCAGCTTCAAGGCGTGATTGTCTTTCTTGGGGTGTTTCTCTTGCTCTGGTAGCTGCTACACTTTCTCGGACAGCTTCAAGACGTGATTGTCTTTCTTGGGGTGTTTCTCTTGCTGTGGTAGCTGCTACACTTTCTCGGGCAGCTTCAAGACGTGATTGTCTTTCTTGGAGGTTTTCTCTTGCTCTGGCTGTTGCATGTCGTTCACGGTCAACTTCAAGGCGTGATTGTCTTTCTTGTGAGCTTTCCTGCTTCCGGGCTTCTTTATTTTTTCTGGCTGCTGATGTAGATCTGCCCAAAGTTGCCCGTTTCTTTGGTGGCATGGTAAAGTTGTTGGGATTTTCAAAAACTGCAAAAAAACATTGCCACATTAACTTCCTGCAACTATTCGCACAAACAGACAAACAGACAGGCTGACCGACTCTGTGTTGACATTCTTCATCCCCTAAGAGGTTCCCGTGCCAAATTTGGTAGCTCTAGGTCAAACGGTTTGAAGTCGTCCTAAAAAATAATTATATGTGAAGCTCAAGATTTTCATGACTGTGTGCTTTTCTATAGTTGACCAAATAATTAGTCATGAAAATGTTAAGATTCAGAAATCTTGACACAATGTGAAGCTCAAAATTTTCACGGCTGCGTTCTTTTCTGTAGTTTAATCGCGGTGATGGGGCCTTCGGGCCCAGTAATTTTAATTATTTAATTTATTAACATTCTTCATCCCATAAGAGGTTCCCGTGCCAAATTTGGTAGCTCTAGGTCAAACGGTTTGCGCTTGCATAAAGGACAGAAACAGAAAGGCGGAAGTATATATATATTAATATATATATATATATGGTGGCGCAAAAGTCAGGAATCAAAGAAGCCAGAGAAAATGGATCTTTTCCGTTCTATGGTCGTCACTATTTTCAAATAAAAATTACTTTAATTAAAAAATATATAAATGTATAATTTATGCAGTGATAATCCGTTGACTCCTGACTTTTGCGCCACCTTATATATATATATATATATATGACAAGTCCGAATTGTATATAGCCTTGAATAAAGTCGGTCGAGCTGTAACTTAATATGAGCTAACTTAATAAAGGAAACCAGGGTGTATTTCGTTCCAATGTATTACTGTATTAACTTCAGTGTCCACATTATATATATATATATATATATATATATATATATACAGGGCGTCCCGTGTCTGGAACCATAGGGCAAAATGATAAAAACGGCAATAAAAACGCCGAAGAGACTTCTGGGGACTGTTTGTGAAATGAGCGAGGATGGTAGCGGCTGTGTCATCGTCGGTGGATGTCCTCCGAGGTCCACTGCGTGGTTTATCTCCTATGGATCCCGTTTCCCTGAACTTTGCTACAAGTTTGCCGGCACAGTTGTGTGTTATCGGCGCGCGGTCCGGATGCAATCTGTTAAATTCCTCAGCGAACTCCCTCTGACTCCTATTTCCTACGAGCAGAATTACCTGGATGCGTTCTTCCTTACTCAAAGACATCATGGGCACTTGCATAAACAGGAAAACATGAATTAATTATTTACCCTATGGTTCCAGACTTATGGGACACCCTGTGTATATATATATATATATATATATATATATATATATATATATAATTTCAGGTCTTGTTCCTAAGGAACCTCAATTTAATGATAAATAGGACAGCTAAAGTTTGTAACATGCTTCACTAATTTCCTGGAATGTATCATAGTTCTATTTTAATTTTAATGCTTAAGTAACCGTAGTATGGAGAGTTAAAATATTTTATGTCCTGATTAACTGTTGAAATTTTGTTGGTTGGTTTGTAAATAATATTTTTAAAAATTTTAAGTGTTCGTTGAAAAATGTTCTTGAGAGAGGAGTCGCCTACAATTTTTTTTTTTTTTTTTTGCAGCCATGTTATTTCGTTGTGGAAGGATATGAACGTTGAACAAAAGTGATACGATCGCTAAATTAAGATTTTTATATTGTTAATTGGTAGGTGAAATAATTGGTAGGTGAAATAATTGGTAGGTGAAATAATTGGTAGGTGAAATAATTGGTAGGTGAAATAATTGGTAGGTGAAATAATTGGTAGGTGAAATAATTGGTAGGTGAAATAATTGGTAGGTGAAATAATTGGTAGGTGAAATAATTGGTAGGTGAATAATTGGTAGGTGAAATAATTGGTAGGTGAAATAATTGGTAGGTGAAATAATTGGTAGGTGAAATAATTGGTAGGTGAAATAATTGGTAGGTGAAATAATTGGTAGGTGAAATAATTGGTAGGTGAAATAATTGGTAGGTGAAATAATTGGTAGGTGAAATAATTGGTAGGTGAAATAATTGGTAGGTGAAATAATTGGTAGGTGAAATAATTGGTAGGTGAAATAATTGGTAGGTGAAATAATTGGTAGGTGAAATAATTGGTAGGTGAAATAATTGGTAGGTGAAATAATTGGTAGGTGAAATAATTGGTAGGTGAAATAATTGGTAGGTGAAATAATTGGTAGGTGGGTTTTCAATGCTCATAGAGTGAAATTTGATTTTTATTTGGCTAATTTTAATAATAAAAAAAAAGGATAAAAATCTGATTACTTTTAGTTAATCGGATATGTGGATCTTGATTATTTCAAGTTGAGAAAATCAGCAGAATCGTCCCAGTTTGTGAATAAAAAAAATATATCATCTACGTATCTCAGAATTTTGGTCTAATGTTGTTAGGACAATTCTGTAGCGAAATTTTTTCTTTATGAGATAGTAAAATGTTTGCCAGAGTTGGGCTAAGAGGGAATCCCATTACGAGAGAATTGCGTTAAAAATTTCGAGAATACTTGTTTAATCCAATTAAAGAAATCAGATACGTCATTTCGGTACATTTCCTTTACACAAATGTCGATGGCTTCATCGATCGCTACATTGGTAATAAAGCGAATTCGTCGTTGATGGAAATTATTTAGATTTTAAATTTAAACAAATTTAAAACAATTTTAATTTCTTGTTAATTTAAATATGTGGAGAGACTATGAATTTAGCTAGTCTATAATTATGCGTTGTGTAAACTCGAAAAAGGACGGGTCTAACTGGAATACATCTCTTTTACGCGTGTTTGGTAGGCCACAAAGAATTCGTGGTGCATATTCTAAAGAGTGTTACAGTATGGATGTATAAATTTCGTTTGTTATTTTATCTTGATCGAATGGATTTTCGAGAAAGCCATTCAGTTTATCTTCGAAGTTAAATGAGAATGTTATTGGATTTTAATTTTTATCTTAAATTTTGTATGATCAGAAAAAAATTGTATTGACTTTGCTGATGTAATCCGTTTTACTCGTAATGACTATCCCTTTTCCTTTATCAGATATTGAAATTAAGATAAGAGTTATCATTTAATAATATTTCTTTTAGTTATGTCACCCTTATTTAATGAAGGAAGATACAAGCTTTAGTTTTCCTATTTATTATGACATATACATATAAGTATACATGGCGTTCAAGAAAGGACCGACTATTTTTGTTTTTAAATAAATATTACTGTACGAGTTACAGTAGCCATTTTGTATGCGAATAAAGTATAAACCAAACCAAGGTTACAGTTTGAAAGTGTTTTAATAGAAAACATTTTTACTCTAATCACCAGTGACGTCATTAACATGATTTTCTCGTAAACATGCTCTAAATTTTTGAATAGTTCATGCTAAAATAACTGCTAACAGTTACCAAGGAATATACGGTTACGGATGACCTTGTCCTCCATACTACATCGACCTTAATCCTCGCGATTAGTTTTTGTGTGGGTTATTTAGAGGACAAAGCCTACATGCTTTTATGTTGGTTTTATGACAGTTCCTGGTTTTCATTGCAAATTTTTCACATACAGCTATATGGGACAAAGTAATCCTTTTAAGACCGCAATACCACTTCAGGTCTTGTTTAAGTCATACCACTTCAGGTCTTGTTTAAGTCATACCACTTCAGGTCTTGTTTAGGTCATACCACTACAGGTCTTGTTTAGGTCATACCACTACAGGTCTTGTTTAGGTCATACCACTACAGGTCTTGTTTAGGTCATACCACTACAGGTCTTGTTTAGGTCATACCACTACAGTCTTGTTTAGGTCCCGAACTCATATTTTACGAGTACGATTACGTTAATTTCTACTATTAAAAGTTTTTAACTTTGTGAAAATTTGCTTCTGAATTTTATTCACTTATTTGTTATTTATATTTTAATTTATTTACTGTATTTACATATTTACATTATTAATGTTTATTTAATTAATTTATATTTTAATAATAACGGTTAGTTAATTATCGGAATTTTTCCGACAAAGCGAGTGCCGCCGAACCCTTCAACTCCAAAAATGTTTATTCCAAAAATATTTATTTTTAAAGAAAATTTTAGGACCCCTTCAGTCTCGGGTTCCGGATGCTTCGCGTCCCCTTTATCCGCCTGTCTCTATCTGTTGAACATGCGGGTAGGTACGTATCTGTCTGTAGCTTTTTTTAAGCATCGTAACTGCGTGTTTAGTTTCAGATTTGACGTCATACCGTTGGTTATAATCGCCATATTTTCTTTGTAATGACGTCAAAGAATACCAGAGCTAGTATTATATCAGCATTTGATAGCGGACGTGGATTAACGAGGTTTGGGCGCCTTATAATGTCAGACAACTATATATTCTTCACAAAAAAATGTTACAAAAAACTTAGCAGCAAAATTATTGGCTACGTTTACCTGACCTTCATCAGTTATTTATTGCACCGTAATCATACAGTAGTATTATAGGCATAAGTATATATTTGCAATAATAACGTCCTCCTCGTCACGCTCTCACACAGATTCTTAGAATCTCTGAAACTCTACGAAGACCTTCTTCCAAAACCAAACTGGAAACATTTCTCAGAGAAAGATGCAAATTGATGAATTTAAACCGAGATAAATTACTAATTTAAAAAGTTGTACTGTAACATGACTTCCCAATGAAGAAAAAGCTAAAAGGTAGCTACTAATGTAACTGTAATCTTTAACATTTTTTCACATGAAATTTTGGCTGTAAAAGTTATTAAATTATTATGTTTTTAAGGGAAATACAGTACAAATATTGTACTTTATTGCCTTCATACGCAAAATCAATCAATCAATCTCTCTGGTGTGCTAATTAGCAGCGACCTTAAGTTTACCAAGCAGTGCGTAGAGGTGGAAAAGAAAGCCCAGAAGTTGTTGGGTTATATCAGGAGGCAATTTCGATTTCCGAACAAGGAGATTGTGCTCTCACTGTACAATTCTCTGGTTCGGCCGCACCTGGAGTCTGCTGTGCAGTTCTGGTCGCCCACCCTCAGTAAAGATATTGAGAGGCTGGAGCGAGTGCAGGCGAGGGCCACAAAGTTAATTCCTTCCGTTAGACATATGGGCTACAATCGACGGTTACGTGCCCTGAACTTGTTTTCGCTGGAAACTCGGAGGCTGCGCGGTCAACTGAGCGAGGTTTTCACGTTCTTACGAGGGTTCAACAATGTCGAGTTTAGAAGCATGTTTAGTTTAAATGATAACCCAACTCGCAACAATGGTTCGAAGTTGGATTTGAAACGGTTTAGCTTTTCTATTTTATTTTTTAAATTAAATCTGAAAAAAATAGTCGATGCCTCGGGGTCTAAATCTTCGTAATTAGCTCAGATAATGAAAAAATACGCGCAAAATACCTTTTTAAAGACAAAATCTCATTTAGATAATCTTGTAGAAAGTATTTCTCCATAATAATTTACAGTATTTTACTACCTGTATTGTATTTGGCACTATGACACTACTGGCACTATTGACACTACTGGCACTTATTGCACTATACGTAAAAATATATAACTTATCATCATAACCTTCTTCCTAATTTGGGCAGAAGAGGAGATTTGGAAGCATTTATAAACTACTTTTGAGAGCTAAAGTTAAGAATGAAATTTTGGATACCATTCATTGAGGGAGATGATGTAAAGTTCATTTCAACTAAATATATTCCTTATCTTTTCATAACTTTTGTTAATTAAACAAGGATCTTATCCGTTTATAGTGGGCGATTATGTATTTGTTTGCATAAAGTTTAATTAATATTCGTCTTAATTATTCATGAACTCCTCTCTGAATTTATGAAAGCTTTGTTAATTCAACTCTCATTACACGTAAGCCCTTCCCAGTTACTCTTTTTTTTTTTGCACACATTATATATACAGGGTGGGCCGAAAGTCTGGATCCATAGGAAAATATTATTTTAATACATAAATTACAACAAATGGTAAATACTTAAAATGAATATCAACTTTAACTCGTAAATGCGTATCCGTGATACTATACAGTAGTTCGTACTCCAGTATAAATACTCAAATACTTTTTTATTTCAGCCCAGAAATGGCTTCGAATCTAACAGAAGAAGATCGGGTAGAACTTGTGCTCATGTACGCAAGACAGGGCGCTACACACAGAGAAGTTGCTACCGATTCAATAGAAATCATCCTGATAAGCATCCAGTAACACATGCGACTGTTGGCAAGTTGTTTAAACGTTTCAAAGAAACAGGAAGTGTACATGATCGACGGCGTTCTGGTCGTCCAAAACTGCAACTGATGAAATATACCTCTGCAATGGTATGTGAAACTTTAACGAATAGTCCAGTAAAGTCAACAAGAAGATTATCAATGAAACACGCATCTCGAGAACGTCAATTCGAAGAATTATTAAAAATCATAAATTCCATCCCTAAGTGTCTCGATGTCAGAGGCCGCCAATTTGAGCATTTGTTATAATTTGTTGTTTATACTGGAGTACGAACCACTGTACAGTATCACGGATACGCATTTACGAGTTAAAGTTGATATTCATTTTAAGTATTTACCATTTGTTGTAATTTATGTATTAAAATAAATATTTTCTTATGGATCCAGACTTTCGGCCCACCCTGTATACACAGTATTCGGTTACCTTATGAAACCGTGACATTTTTAGATTTTCAATAACTTGATCTAAGTGACTTAACAACCAAACCAAACCTAACCTAACCTAATACTCTTTCATACACACTACACTACACACGAACTTTTCTTACACAC